>PVJX010007015.1:0-73674 GCA_004027295.1 Dolichotis patagonum
CAAAGATGAGGTGGTTCAGTGAGTTTGCAGTTGTGGTTGTATCTTCCAATCTATTCCACTGATCCTCGGGTCTGTTTCTATTCCAGTACCATACTGACTTTATCACTGTAGCTTTGTAGTATAATTTTAAGTCGGGGATTGTGATGCCTCCTGCCTTGCCTTTGTTGCTTAGATCCCAGTGACTTTTCAATAAGGCAAGGTTTTCCCACCTCCCAGGGAAACCATGGGCCAGGGACCAACCTGTGACACACGGACCTTTGAGTTACCTTTATGATCCAGACTGTAGCAGTAAGTTATTTAATGTCTCTGTGGCCCAACTTTCTCATCTGAAAACAACAATAACAATGATAGTATCACTCCAAAGGATTTTTGGTGAGCATTAATCTTGTTAAAAGAATGTGAAAAACTTGGAATAATGCCCTGCACAGGCACAGAATAATGTCTATGGTCATATTAACTATTACAGATGGTTGCCAGGACCTTGGGATCAGTGTTGGAAGGACTTTGGCTGTGACCTTTCCACTTGCCACCGTCCCTGTTGTTGTGATGATTGCTCTGGCTCAACTCATCGACATGAAATGCTTTTAGTTCTGCATGTAACATATCCTGCAAGTTAGCATTTACTTGTCAAGATTAGAAGAGTTGTTTCTAGGTGGAAGCACAGTGGCTTTTTGTGCAGGGAAGGAAGAGATGCCCTTAAGGACAAACTAGTTTTGTATAGTAAAGCTCTGAAGCACAGTGTTGATAATGTAAAACCAATTACAACAAGGGTAAGGATCTGCATGCTATTAATTGTATAGGTGTTTTAAATGTATGGAAGCCATATTTATGGTTCATATCTTTACTAGCATCTTTTTCTTTTAAAATACTCCAAAACACTGCATGAAACACCTAGTACTGCGCAATGTACAAAAATAACTTTTCATATTGCTGCTGGGTTTTGATGGCAAACATTTGGAACTGCTTCACCTCACTGACACCTGCTGGTCAAAACAAGTACAGCCCACAGCAGTGACTCCCAAAGGTGGCAAAACACAGGTCCTGATTTCTTCCTATTGAGAAAATACGCCTCTATTTGACATATCGGGGACAGGTCCAGGCTCTGTGGGACCTCTGGCTTACTCAATTTTAATGACTATCTATTTAAAATGAAAGAGTACTGAATTATAATCACAAAATTATAATCACAAAAAATGTCTTGAAGATAATAGGTATTTTGGAATAAGAAATGTTAACAGATCATTTGTTTGAAAATGCTTATAATTACCACAAATACCGCATAATCCAGAAAAATAAAACTTAAAAACATAAATTAATTGTCTTACCTTTCTAAAACCCCTTCTCACTTATATTGGAAGAAAAAAAAAATTCTGGGGTGGGGATGCGGCTGAGTGGTAAGGCCTTAGCCTACCATATGCCAGGTGCTGGGTTAGATTTCCCCCACCGAAACAAAATTCTTTGATTTTGTTTTCATAACAGATTATTTTAAAACACTTTCAGTGTGAGGAGTAGGAAGATAATTAGGATTTTCCTCTCTCATGGTTCATCAAAACCTGATCACTATTAACAGTGGAGAATTTCTCTCAACTTTATAATTCATTGGAAGCAAGTGTTTTAAGGTTAGTGGTCACTTTAAGGGAAATCACTGTCATTCATATATGTGCTATAAGATTTCAAAATGTTTTCTAGTTTTCTTACACATACCTAATCTCAAACACTGTTTGAAATGTCGGCGATTACCGATCAGCTTACATCTGGGACCTCCCTGCAGCAGAATGATGAATTTTGTTAGCATTTCACCTGGCGGTATTTTGTGTCAAATTAGCAAGAAATTTAAACTTTTATGTGTTTGCATTATTTACTCCTGTTATTTTTCTCTTGTTTCTGACACAAAATATCAGACACCCAAAGTTAAAGGGAGGGAAGGTTTATGTAGCTCACAGTTTGTAGAGGGTTGAGTCCGTATCGGCAGGATCCAAGCAGGGTGGCACATGGCAGAAGGGCAACATTTCATGGTAGCAGAGGATGCCAAAGCAACAAGAGCAAAAGGGCAAGACAAGCCTCTTTCTGCCCCTTTTGTCTTATCCAGACTGCTGGGATTAGGGCACTGCCAATCCAACCAGTGGACTGATCCAGCAATCCCCCAACTTTAATCTCAGCACTGCACTGTGAACTGATGGAAACTCTAGATTCAGTTACCTCCGAAAAAGGTCCGTCTAAAACCACGTGGAGCTTTGGGGGGGGGGCATCTAGACCCAAATCATAACACTTATTTTTCTTCAATAATGGGATTATCAAACAATCCAGAAACATTTATTCTATATTTGAAATTTGATCCTTCCTTTTGATGAATTACTGTCTTTGGGATGATCCAATTTTTTTTTTAGTACAATTAACTTCTCCAGATCAGTGATTCATGTCTTCATAGTACCCACTCTTGTTTCACATTCTATTGATTCTTTTAATCTGAATTTTCCTTCAGATATTTAAATGAATAAAACAAGAGGTCAAATGATGTCTGCTGCTTCTCACCCAATTTACTGAAACTTCCCAAAACAGCTTTCTAAATTGCAGCTAAAATAGCATCTCTCCCCACTCCCAGCGCTTTATCTTTCTCAGGACCTTGAACTGCCTGTGGTCGGCCACTCCAATGCCTCTAACATGAAAATATGACACATAGTCAGGGAGCTGGAGTGGAAGGAGACAGTTGTCTAAGACAGTTGTGACTAAAATATCTCACTGTCGAAAATTCCGTGAAAACATGGCTGCACAAGCCCCTTGAAGGGTAGCTAGCTCCATGGGAAACCTGCCCTTTTAAGTCTTAAGTCCTCTGTTCCCCAGAGGGGTGGTAGTGGGCAGGATTTGGGAACAACTTTGTGTTTCTACTGTTTCTATCTGTGCAGAAAGTTGCTTTATTGTCAATTGGGTGGATGGAAAGTCTGTTTAAAACAGAAAAGTCATAACTAGGAAGCTATTTAAAATATACCTTTTAAGGTTTGAACTACAAACCAAGAGGCTAGTCTGGTTTTTTTCCCCTGCAAAAATTTGACTTCAGGTCATCACTCTGTCACTGAGGAAAGTGACACTCTGACGCTAAGTGAGTCTGAGGAAAGAGGATCACAAGTTCTAGCCCAGTTTTGTCAATTTAGTGACTTAGTGAGACCCTGTCTCAAAACAAAACAAAACAAAACAAAACAAAACAAAACAAAACAAAACAAAACAAAAGTTTAGAGGCTGGGGATGTAGCTCAGTGCAAAGTGGGTTCAATTCCCTGTACCACAAAAAAATGAAACCAAATAAAAACAACAGAAAAATTAAAACTTGTGAAAATTAGTTGTAATCAGTGTGGTCATATTTTATATGTGTGCCACTAGTCTGGAAAGTTGTAAAACAAGTATTGTGCTATTAGGTTTTCTTTTTATCATTGTTGAAAATTTGTCACCTTCTAGGGAAAAGTTTTTTGTTGTTGTTGTTGTTTTTGTACTGGGAACTGAACTCAGGACTTCATGCTTACCAGGCCGGCACTGTGTGGCTGAGCTCTATCCTTAGCCCCAGGAAAGGAGTATCTTAAAAATAATTTCAGTTACAAATAAGAAGTCCTTTTGTTATTATCTGCTTCTTATTCCCAAATGCCATTGTCACTGGAAAGACATCTATACAATTGCCGCCAGCTAGTTTTGCATTTTCAGATTTGTGAAACAGGTGTAGGGGCTTTGGTTCATTCTCTCCCAGAAGGTCCTGGGCTCCATGTGCAAATTCATTCCACACCTCTCCTGAGAACTGGATTCCCTCAGACACACCATTTCCCTCTTCTTCAGTGCCTCCCAGACAAAATACTTCCTAAGTAGAGGGAGCAGACCAAATAACACTTCCACATGGGGGTCAGCTACAGGACCCAACCACGTTTCTCAGTGGACCCCTTGTGTACAGCTGCCCTAGGGAAATGTTCATTATGTAGACAACCCAGCAGATGCTTGGTGAGGCATGTCACACTGCAGGGTGGTGGTGGATCTTAGCTCCTAGGACAATGACAAGGGTATGTGTCTGGCCTCTCATACTGCCACTTTGTGCAAGTCTCCCCCAGGAGGTACTGATGTTATGAGAAACAGTTGCTCCCTTTCTGCCTTTGCTATCAGTCTGCCAAGGGCATGTGCTCTGTGCCCTAACTGGCCATGCATATACTCTGCACCTGTGGGTGAGGCCTGTGGTTTTCCAGGGCTGCCTTCGGCTGCCTGGGTGAGTCACCTTAATTCTTGGATAGGAGGTCCATTGTTGCTGCATATCTAAGGCACATGGTCCTGTTTGCCTTGTACCAGGAACTAAGCTGCTGAATGTTTGAAATCTATCTGCTTGATATGTTGTATTTCTCAGTTGGTTCAGAGATTAGGTAACAAACATAGGAAACAAAATTAATTAAGACAATTCCTAAGATGAATGGGCACTCTAGAAACTATAGAGACTTAAAAAAAATACAAATTTGCCAAGGATCACACACAAAAAAACTTTCACCAAGTTGCTACACCCTCTGGTTGAGTCACCACACAGGACTGCTCATGGATTTAACTACATATGTTTAGTTGATGGGTGGAATTGCAAGATTTTTCTCTGACTGTTGGAATGGGAGGGAACAGATAGGGAAGGGAGAGGAGTGGAAGAGCAAGCAAACCGGAAACCCTCGGGGCAGACTCTGGTGCTGGACTGGTTTTAACCTGCCAGGGAACAGTGAAGGACAGAATCACATCTACCGTGTCCTGTTCACTTAGCAAACGTCACGTGAGCTTATGATTCAGGGCAGCTACATTTCATATCCTTGTCTCTTTAAAAGGCATGTTTGGCAAAACTTCTTCCTTTGACCAAGAGATGACTCCCTGGGCCCCACGGACAACTTCTCTTTTCTTGAGGGTTTTCCCTTTTCTGGGTGTCACTCGGTTTATCTTTCTCTTAGAATGTCCTTCTCCTGGTTTCCTTAATTCCCTCTGTGATTCCCAACCACCTGCTTCAATTACCTTAGTGGATGTGAGCTTTTGGTCTATAAGAAGGACCCTCTTTTGCCACTTTTGAATCGTTTCCTACCTGAGCAACCTGCTGGATTCCTTTTCATCCTCAAATTTTCTCTGCAAGTCTGCTAATTTGCCTATTTCGGCTCAGACTATATACTCTTAAGGGAGCTATATTTTTGCATCTCTTAATATGCATAATTAACAATTGTTTGATTACTGGCAAAAGAAAATGAGCAAGTTTCTCCCCAGTTCTGAAGACATATTAGATAAGTCTAGGAGTAGCTCAAAATGCTTTATCTTGAAACATCATATGTACTTTGTTTTCTTCCCTGTAGGATTGCTTTAGACCGAAGAAAGGATGATAAATGTATTGTACCTTGACACTTTTCTTTGCTTAACTGGCAAAAAATGCTATTTTGGACTTGCTCTTTGGCCATCAGGCACCCTAATATCTAATTACCTTCCTAACACCAATGGTGATCTTGCTTATAAATCTAACTGAAAGAAATCCTAGGATTTATATTAGGATATGAACTGGACATTTCCCCAGACTTTCTTATTTGATTTTTACTACACTGGGGCCAAAGTGACATGTTTCCTTTCATGTCATTTTTCTGGTACATCTTTGCAGAATGTAACAGTTATAGCCATTGTGGTGAGATGGTACAAGCATACACTACAGCTTAATTCTTTCTTCACTCCTGTACCCTCCCCTCATTTGCCCTTCCCTCCATCTCTGGTACCTTTCATTTTTGCAAAAGATCCATCTCCCCATCTGTTATTTTGCTCATTAATTTATTTATACTTTGGGTTTGTCCTATTAGAGAAAGCAGACAATATTTAAGCTTGTATGCTTGGTTTACTTCATTTGACATTATGGTCTCAAGGTACATCAATTTTCCTAGAGATAACTCAAGCTTATCCTACTTCATAGCAGCATAGTACTCCATTGTATATAAATACTACATTTTCTTCATCCCTTCGTTTATTGATGGACACTGAGGCCACTTCCAAGATTTAGCCATAATGAGTTGTGCTGTTATAAACATAAGTATGCATGAGTCACTGTAACATGATACCTTTAACTCTTTCAGGCGGAGCCTAGAAAGACAGCAGGGGATCAAAAGGAATGTCTATATTTAGTATTTTGAGATATCTTCAAAATGATTTACATATTGTCAAATGATTTACATATTGCAGTAGTGTATATTACCACCCATGATGGAGAAAGGGAACGAAGTAGAATCTGCCTTTTGAGGATGGTGAGCAGCAAGACCAAAGAAGCCTGGATTTCCGATGGCTGTGGAGTCGGCTGACCATTGCCTGGCTCACTCGTGTGACAGAGTTCAAACCCCGTCTTGCTCAGGTCACTGTTGCTGTGGGAATTCTGCCATACTTGACCAAACCTTGGGATGAAGCAGTGCAATAAAATGCTTCCTATGTTGATAATTTCTCAGTCTCAGTGGACTGTACTAACACACAGATAGGATCTTGACATTTGCACGCACAAGAAGCTAACAGCAACAATACAAACTTACTTCTGCAGGGGTAAACGAATTGAGAGGAAGATGTGGATTCTATCATAGGGAAAACAGGTGAAGAGTTCTCAGATGAGGCTAAGAGGAAGGTGGTGATAACAGGCGGGCATTGACCTCGGAGAACAAGCCGTGCAGATGGTGGCAGAGCACCCAGCACCCAGGGAGACGAGTCTTAGGCACCTGAAGGAAAACCTGGTCAGTTTGCCTCCTGTGAGGCTTCGCAGTTCTGGGGGGTAGTCTGGGGATGGACTTGTGATTGTCACAGGGAAGTAAATGAAAAAAGTAAATGCATTATAAATTATTATTATTATTATTATTATTATTGGTACTGGGGATTGAATTCACAACCCCACGATTGCCAGGTCATTATAAATTAATGAGTACACAAACTTCTATGAGAAGTACAATGACAGTACTCTACATGGCTCAGTAGTGATAGAATTTAGTACAATGAGCACATTATTGGTTTAAAAAAATTAAGTCCTGAAGCTACTATATTAGCTGGTAAAAAGTGTATACTGTCTCTCTGTGTGTGTGTGTGTGTGTGTGTGTGTGTGTATACTGGGGGAAATAATGTAACTGTGGAGGTTTAAACTTTCAAATTCCACAATAAAAATGAATATCAACATTTTCAATGTAAATCAAGGAAAAAACAATATGGAAGTAAACACTGAATACACAGATAAGGGACTGGTTGAGTCTGAAGAAGGGAATTGAAGGATGGTAAAGAGTAGGCTGGGAGAAAATGTTTTGTACTCACTATGTGACTTTTTTTTTTAATACTAGGAATTGAACTCAAGGCCTTTAAGCTGAGTTACATCTTCCATCCTTTTTATTTTGTATTTCGAGTCAGAGTCTCACTAAGTTCCCCAGGCTGGACTCAAACTGATAATCCTCCTTCCTCAGCCTCCCAATGTGCATGGATTTCAGGCATGTACCATCTTACTCAGTTTACTATGTGACTCTTAAAACTATGTGCTACTTTGATCATCATAGAAATTAACTTAATGAAATAAAATTTTTGGCTATGTAATATCTAAGTTCCTTGGAGAAGGGAGATGGAATGCAAGAAGAAAAATAAGGGGAAACAAAGACATATGTAGGAAGAACCACAAGTTTGAGGCCAGCTAGGCAAGTTAGTGACTTCTGGAGACCCCGTTTCAAAACAGTTAATTTAAAAAATGGCTGGGGATACAGCTCAGTGTGAAAGCCCTGGATTCAATTTCCAGTACTAAAGACAAGGAAAACAAAAACCACCCAAAACCAACTGAACAAAAGAATTGTTCTGTTGAATTTCTATTGAATAAATGGGCACACAGGATATGAGAGCTGGACTTTTTGCTTAGTGCAGGAGACCTTAACAGGTTTCTGGTCTGCCTGGCTGACCTTTGTGGAGGTCACTGTGATCAGTCTCTTCCCACTCAGTCCTCCTCTGTCCCTTTCTCAGGTCAGCATCATGGTGGACGGCTCCCCATTTCCTACTTTCCCTCTACTTTATTGTCATGAGTATTTCTCCCATAAAGTGCTTCCCCTTCTAATTCTGTCTTGTCTGACTTCAATGGACCTTCCTCCCCTGGAGATGGTGACGGAAACAGTAGCTGAAAAGGTCAAATCTGGGGCAGTGGTGGCTTTAGTGCTGGTGGCAGAAGTTTCAGAAGAGTTGAGTTGCTGGTAAATGGCCTGTGCCTGGCACCTGGGGCTCAGTGCCAGGGACCTTTTCTCTCCAGGGCAATAGTGCAGCTGGGCTCTCAGCTACTGCTCCTGGGAGTTTAGGCCTGGGCTCCTCAGTCAATGGGATTCACTCATGTGTTGGTGTGTCTCCATGGCTCAACTCTTAATGGGTGCATTATGCTCCCCTTGTTTCCAGATCAAAAGGACGTGGTGATTTCATAGGTAATCTCAGTTGAAAACCTCACAGGAGACTTGAGGGTGGAGAGACTAGATCCCAGCCTGAACTGGTGGTGATCACTGAATAAATATTTATCTAGGGAACATATTGGTTCCTAGAGGAGGAATTAACTCATACGCCAAATTCACGTTTTATGGCTTATTTCCCTTTCTTTTGTACTGGTACCTAAAAGTATGTACCATGAATGCTCAGTGATAATCTCCTTCATTTCTATACTGAGTTAATCTTGAAGTGGGGGCTCCCTTGCATATATTGGGGAGGGTGAGGCCAGTGGGTGATAAGTGAACCTAATCATTTCAAGTGACTTCACATATTCATACGTACCAGGCTGGGGATGGTGATTCAAGTTTATGGGCTACTGTCCTCTTTGCAGTAGTGAAAGTGTCTGTAAAATTGTTCTAGCTTGAATTTTCTCTAAACCTTGTAATAACATGCAGAAGAAGAAGAAATACAAGAGTGATTCACATCTCTATGGTCCCATTCATAGGTGAGACCCAATGGAAACGTCTAGGTAGCTAAGGAGTGTAGCTCCCAACTGGTAGTTCCTTTGCAGTGCCAACTATTCACTAGATAGTGGAGCATAAGCGTGATGCTTGGTAGCATAACCTTCTCTTCCATAGGGAGCTTCTAATTTCTTCCCATTCAGGAAAAGACACCTACCTGTCTAAGTCAAGGGAGCCACACACAGTCATAAATTGAAACCAACTAATCTCAAAACGTGGTGATGCCAGGAAGACTTTGGCTAAAGCCAGTCAAGAATCATGTCTGTCAGAGAAGTTCATTATTTCTTTCACCTTGTCAATGACTCCTAAACTTTCTTTTGGGTGAACTGGAAAAAAAAAGTCACATTTTCTAGGTAGGGAGCCTGTTTATTTGAGAGTTACCATGAACAAAATGAACAACTATTTCCAAGAAGTCAGCATGTAATTTGTCAAGCAATAATTTCTTAGGTTTTTTTTTGTTGTTGTTCTTTTCCTTTTTTCCTTGGAATACTGTACTGTTGCTAACCTTTATTCTGTTTTGTTTTGTTTTTTTCTCTTTAAATAAAATTATTTAAAAAAGAGAGTTATCATGAACAAAGCAAGCTAAGTAGCTTTTAAAAAGGGAATAGTTAAGTAAATGATACACAACCATGCCATGGAATTATATTACAGCTATTGAAGGTCACATTACAAAAGATCATTTACTGTCATGAGAAAAATATTCTCAGTGTAATGGGCAAAACAAAAATATTTAATACAAATCCAAGAACAAGTAACTACAGATGACAAATAATGACTGGTCAGTTATGCATTAGAATTGAAAGAACTATACATTCCAATAAAAAAGAGAGCTGCAATAGATTAAATTATTGTTCAAAACATTTCCTACCTCTTTTGTGTAAACATTGCCTGCAATAAATACCTGAGATAATCTACTCATAAAGAGAAGTTTATTTTGGCTCATAGTTTTGGAGGTTTTAGTCCATGGTTGATTGGCTTTTGTTTTGTTTTGTTTTGTTTTTTTGGCTTATGGGGAGGCAACACATGGTGGCATGACTGTGAAATAGGCCATGCTGCTCACCTCATGTTGGCAGGAGCAAAAGACAGCAAAAGGATGGACTGGATTTCTAACACCTCCTTTCGGGGGGGGGGTCCTTTGTCACTAGGCATCACCTCCCCAAGGTTCCCTCACCTCCCAATGTGCTGGGAACCAGTTTTTTTTTTAACACAAAGGTTTTTGGAGGACACTTAAGCAAACCATAGCACTACCCCACTGCAGTTGGTTTAAACTCTGGGTTTGCTTTATTTTTCATGATATGCATTGAACACAGGCCTTGCGTGTCCTAGTGCTCCACCACCAAGGTGTACCCCTGGTTACTGTGTTTGCTACATGTGTGTGGAAATGATATGGTTCTCCCATGAGACCCACAGTGGAGGCTGATGCCTCAGCCAGGGTCCCAGGTTCAGATGATGGGCTGCAGTTCTGGGTGACTGCAGTTCTGGGGGATGTGCTATATAAAGAGACACAGACTTTCATCATCACCAAGTATGAATTTATCTTTTCCCAAAGTGGTAAGATGCTTCTAAAAAGTTAATAAGCATAATCAGGAACCTGACATGGCACAAAAAAAGTTTCTCCTTACTTTACTTCTTCAAAGAAAAGCAATTATTTTGTCATAATAATCAGAAGACCTTTATGATATTATGAAGTATTACCTCCCAGTAGAGATTATTGTCTTCGATAAAAAGAAAAATTGTTTCGCTATGTTCTTACTGAATTTGTTGTGTTCATGCTCCAAGAATCAGGGGAGGAGGAGGCTTTGGGCAGTGCTAACAGGGACTTCATTCATTTCCAGGTAAAATTAGAATGCAAAGGACAACTTACAAGGACTGATAAAAATACAGATGTTTTTAAATAAAAATTTACTACAATAAAACATATCTTTCAAACTATTTCCCTGATTTTGAGTATACTTGAGTGTCCAGGTGCAATAAAAAAATATGGCGAATGTCACTGCTGAGTGCCATCCAGTGAAAAGGCAGGCTGGCTAAAACATTCCGGTGTGTCCTCACCCACCTTATTCACCAGGTCTGGCACCATGCATCGCCGCCACTTCCCCAAAGTCAAAAGCCACAAAAGGCAAATGTTCTGAATCAATTCAGGACATGGAGGCAGCCGTGACAGCTCAACTAAAGACACTCACAAAACAGGCCTTCCAGAACTGTTTCAGAAAGTGGCCAAGAACTATGGGCCAACTGCGTTTGAAGAGAAGGGTGTTAATGGCAATGTGTCTTTTTTTAGAATAAATTAAAAAATTAAACACTCGTTGTAATTATTGATCATACTGTACACACCTGCAAAAAGACATTGTAACAAAATGAAAAATCATGGCCTTTGGAAACAGGAATATTGTAAATATGCAAATCAAAATAGCAGGTGAAAACCTACATATCATGAGTGCATTCATAGCATAGGTCAAACTGAACATGACTGTTGACTCACCAGTTACAGAGTAACTCCTAACCCTTAAGCTGGGTGTAAATGTTACATAATATCAGAAGTTAAATAGCAATGAGACTCAGAGGGCAGCAAGGAAATTAAAAATTCATATGAGCATTCTATTTAACGTAAGATATTTTGGAGTGAAATTAAAAACAACTTCATAATTAACCTGCTATAGGAACAATAATTCAAACTACACTTGTAAGTCACATAGGAAAGTATCATGAATCATGACAAAACTTTCCCATAGTGTATTACGCGAGGATAAACTGACAAATCAGAAAAATGATTGCAAATACAATAGAAACATTATCTCGCTGCAGAAGGCAGGCAGGATTTCTGATGAAATTCTCCCAGGCACAGTGAATACTGTTCTTGTCCCTGCACTGGGGGAAAAAAAAAGCCAGCATGAGTTATAGAAAGCCTAGTGGAAGGGCTGGGGATTTAGCTCAGTGGCATAAGTACCTACCTTGCAAGTGCGTGGTTGTGAGTTTGATCCCTGGTACCAAAAAAAGGAAAAAAGAAAAGAAAAGAAAGCCTCATGAAGGCAATTAAAATGATTGCAGGATGTAGATTTTATTGATATACTGGCCACACATGTCCTGAAGACCTACTATGTGCTTAGGCCAAACATTATGAGGGACATACAAGTAATAACACAGGTTCTCATTTCCTGAAAACTGTGAACCCCATTGGTGCTGGACTGTATGAATTGCTACTTTATTTACACCTCAAAACAACATTATCCGCAAAGCAGCAGATTTTTGTATTTTATTTCTGATTTTTTTTTTTTTTTTTGTACCAGAGATTGAACTCATGACCTCACACTTGCTAGGCAGGCACTACACCACTGAAGTAAATCCCTGGTCCTGTTTTGTTTTGTTTTGTTTGTAGTAGAGACAGATGTTCACAAAACTTGGTTTCTTTTGCTTTATGGGCTTAAACTGCATTTTCCAGACTTTTTTGAAGTTAGCTGTATACAAACTGTCAAAGAGAAAAAAATACTAGGACAAAAATTTGAGCTCCAAGCGAAGGAGAAAATACACTTCATCCTTAGCACAAGTGAAGTGTTTTCTAGGACTCAGCTTTGAAGAAGAATAAGCTTTATAAAACATCTGCCAGACACACACAGCACTGAATTAAATGTTTCTATGAGTGCTGGAAAGCAAAACATACATAAGCAACAGGAAAGAAAATGTGTACAGTATTTTTAGTCACTGAAGTCTTTCACACATTGAAGAGTGCCTAGTATTAAACGCCTGTAACTGCTTTAAAAACATCTTATAAAATAACTAGCATTTAAAAATGCAGACTTCGTGGTATATAATTCACATCTCGTAAGATCCACTCATTTACCATGAACAATGCAGTATTCTCAGTATATCAACAGTTGTGCACCCATTGTTTCAAGATACTTTTAGAACATTTTCTTCTGAAACAAACTGTGCGTACTAATCTTTCCTTCTCTACCTATCTCAACAGCCCTAAGCAAATACCGACCTGCTCTTGATTGCTATCACTTTGCCTGTTCTGAATTGGAATTGTACACGTGATTTTTTTTAATTTGGTGACTGACTTTTCACTTAGCATAATGTTTTCAAATTCAACCACATCACAGTATACAGCAATCCTTCTTTTTAATTGCTAAATAATTTTTCAGTTATATGGCTATAGAGCTACAATTGAACATTGGAAATATTTTCAATTTTACATTTGTGCACAATTTTTTTTATGGTACTGATTATGGAACTCAGAGCCTTTGCCCTGAGCTACATTCCCAGCCTTTAAAATTTTTTTTTTTTAATATTTTGAGAAGGGGTCTAGCTAAGATGTTAAATTGCCCAGGTTGGGCTCAAACTTGTGATCCTTCTTCTTCAGTCTCCCGGAGTGCTTGGGTCCCAGGCATGCACCATCACTCTTGGCTTTGTACAAGTTTTGGGTGTTTCATTACTCCATGCCTTGAAGTGGAATTGTTGAGTCACTCGCTAACTCTCTGTATTTGTTTGCATAACTGGCAGATAGTGTTCCAAAGGGCCTGTTCCTACCAGCCGTGTCCACGTCTCCACACCCCGTCAACACATGTTTCTGTCTGACTTTTTGATTGTAGCCCTCTTAGTGAGTGTAATGTGGTATCTTGTGGTGTTGATTTATGCTTTTGCAAAGACATGATGTTTAGCATATTTGCCTGTGCTTACTGAACATCCTGAGCTTATTGTAAAAGGGCTCTTGAATTTTTGGTCATATTTAAATTGTTTTTTTTCTTTTTTTAATTATTGAGTTGTTTTTAAATACGTCCTGGATACCAGGCCCTTAGCAGCTATCTGACTTTTCTCTATTGAGAGATAATTAGCATACCATTAAACTGAGCCTGTTAAAGTGTGCAATCTGATTCCAGCATATTTTCCTCATTCCCCCTAAAGACAGTGTTACCCTGTTAGCGCCATCCTCTCTTCCCCCAGCCCCTGGTAACCACCAGTGTGCTTTCTGCCTCTAGATTTTCCTGTTCCAGGATGTCTCACAAACTTGGCCTTTTATTCCAGCTTCTTTCCCTAAGCATAGTATTGTCAAGACTCATCCTTAGTGTGGCATGTGTCAGGACCTCACTTCTTTTATGACTGAGTAATATTTCATTACGTAGATGAAAACTTATTTATGTAGTCACTGGTTCTGAGAAGGATTTTGATGCCAGCCCTGAGGCCTGCAAGTTAATGTTCGTGTACAGTGTGAGATAGGGGTCCAGTTTCATTATTTTGTATATAGATAGCTAGCTGTCTAGAACCATTTGTTGAAAAGAATGGTTTTTCCTCGTGTAACTGGGTGGGCAAGCTTATGAAAATATTCGACCAGAGACAAAAGGATTGATTTCTGGACCGTCTGTTCTATCTCCTTGATTTACACAGCAGTCTTGTGACTGAGAGTACTAGTAAGTGATTAGAAATGATGCTCAGAACTGCTGATGAAATCATCAGTAGTTGTTTTAAAGTAATTTCATACTTTTTTAGGCATCTCATCATGTTCGTTTAATTTTAAAACAAACGTTCCAGAAGGGACAAGTAAGCCCTGTTTAAAAGTCACAGTGGCATACTCATGCAATCCCAGCACTCCAGAGTCTGAGGCAGGAGGAGTACCGCTGCAAGTTTGAGGCCAGCCTGGACTACACATGAGACCCTTTCTCGAAAAAAGAAAAGAAAAAAAAAGTGAGAGTGCAGTGAACTGCTTTGAGGAGGCTGTAAACATGCAGGAGACACTGCAGGCTGCAACGATGTTTGGGCGAGAGGTAACAGGCCCTGTTCTCTCGTGCTGTTCCTTAGAATTTCTCCCACCTGTCAAACGCTCTTCCTGGCTTGGGGAAGCTTGAGCTCCCACTCCCATCAGCTGCCTCTTCGCTGAGCGAAACTTGCAGCGTCTCTAAAACCCTCGAGGGCACCCGGTGCGAAGATGCACTTGCTTCCTCCCGGGCGCCGGCCGCGCTCGGTCCTGGGGCTGCTGCACCCTGCGCCAGGCAACCGGGCCTCGGCCGGACGGCGCGTCCGGCAGCGCGCACAGGAGGCGTCGAGCCGGGAGGCTGGGCCGGGGCGGGCGCGCCTGCCCCACCCCGCCTCCGCTGCGCACCCCGCCAGCAGCCCGGCGGAGCGGCGGCGCGGCCTCGGCGAGGGACCTGGGGCGGCGAGGGACCTGGGACCATGGCCTGCCCGGGGAAGGAGCTCCTGCTGGAGACGCTGCTGGGTGAGCCGGTCCGCAGCCTCCCGGGGGGTTGGCTGAGCTCTGGGAGGGAGCGCAGCGCCTCTGGGCCCGGACCGGAGATGCTGCGGTCCCCGGGGGATAAGAGCCAAGCCCCGGACGGAGGTCCGGACACCGAGGGTGCTGCGAGGCCCGGGGGTGACTCCCACGCCTCCTCCGCGGACTGCGAAGCTCTCGGGGCGCCAGTGCGCTGGCCGGGTCAGCGTGACCCGTGACCTTTACATTTAACCGAATCCAGTCCCCTGGGAACTTGGAACTTTGCGAAGCAAAGGGGCGCGCGCTCGGAGATTTGCTGCAAGCATCCTGTGCAAGTCATCAGTCGCCTGCACGCACTTCGCAGCTTTGCAGTTAGCGCTGGGGACTGACTGGGGGTGATTCTGTCCGGTCTGCGTGATTGGGAGAAGAGCTCCCACACAAATCCCTGGGAAATGGCTACAGGCCTGGGGTCCCTTGTAAAACAAGTACCCTTCTGGGCTGGGTCCTCCCCTGAGAACTTGGTTTTCCAGGAGCCGGACTCCATTTTTCTGGCTCACCCTGTGTCTTCTAAGACAGCAGTTGCGTAGTGGCTAACATTAAGTTCCTCCCATGCGAGGTGCTCCGTGGGCTTGATCAGGTCCGGTCCTCCCTAGGTCCTGAGAGGTGGTTGAAAGTCCTGTTTTGCTGACTGAGAAAGGGAGATTGAGAAGTAGTTGGAGACAAAGGTGCCACACGTAGTGGTTTTTAGACGGTGACTTTTGGAGGGGGACTGCTTGGGCTTACGTTTACTCTGCGCTTGGTGACCTGTGTACTTTAGGCAACTTTCTGAGGCCGGTGTGTGTGTGGGGGGTGGGATGTTTGTTTGTTTCACACTTGTAAGAAGGAGTAGAAAGGTATCTCTTTGGTAGGAGGTGGGGTGAATAAGATGAATAAGAGATGAGTAAGAGATTCATCTAGATCAGTCTAGATGAATCTAGATGAATAAGAGAAGGTCTGTATTAATAACAGCATATGTTTATTCAGTGCTGATTAGCATTAATTATCATTATTCGCAAGATGACACCATCAGTTGTTGGCAGAGGTGCTGGTGACTTCAGACCTGGATGTACCGCTGCCTTGTCCTAAGGGCTCTGTTCAAATTGCTGTATTCCCAAGAAAATGATCAGAAAATGATCGGTGCCTAATTGAAAAGCTAGTGGGTGTAGTTCAGGATAGGACGAGGGAGTCTTGCTGTTTGTTGCTCTTTTTGATCTTCATGATGGTTCTGATTCTAGATGTATGGGTGAACTTAGAAAAGGGAATTTCACCGTCAGCATTCTGACCAGAAGCCAGATTCAATTCAAATGGCTGGTGGTGTTACTAAAGAGACTACCCACAGGGGTGTGGTGTGATTAAGGGACTTGCCAAAGCCCTAAGCCAAGTCTGGACCTGAGGCTGGGGCAGAGAAGAATTCCATCATGGCTTCTGGTGAAAGCCAGAGGCAGTATAAAGGTTGATACATTGTGTCAGTTTGAGAAGTTTAGAAGTTTAACTAATCAACTCAGCAGGGAGCCAGGGTCCTCACGTGGTAAACATCTTCATTCTGTGCAAGAGGGGGGCATGGAGACGGTGGGGAAGCTACACCAGCCCCAGGTGTCTGCATACAATAGAAAGGAGGAAATGACGCTTTCTCTTCCCACCTTCTTGGATTTGTTGCTCTGGGGTCATCTGTGGCCTTGAACTATTGCCCCTCTGCCAGCAGATTATGAACTGCAACCTCCACAAACTGAGTTAAATAAACCTTTTCCTTCCTTAACTTTGAGTGTCAGGTTTTTGTCTCAGCAGAGAGAAAAGTAAGACAGGCAGAGAGCCAGCTATGGGAGCAGAGCGCCAGGGCTACTGTTAGAAACAATGCCAGCATCACACTGACTTTCTCTCCCTCTCAAACATTCTTTGTAGGATATGTTTCTTGGTCTCTCTACCATGACCTGCCACCAATGATTTTTTACTTTCCCCTGCAAACACTGGAGCTCACTGGGCTGGAAGTTTTGTGTGTAGCCTTTCTTTCTCCAATACTCCTAACAATTACTCCTTTCTGGAAACTGGTTAACAAGAAATGGATGCTGACCTTGCTGCGGATCGTCACTGTAGGTCAGTGTTTCTTTAAGAATTTTCTTTTTAGTTAAGGAACAAGATGAATGATGTAGATGGCTCACTGCATACTGAATGATCCAATTAAAAAATGAACAATAGGCTGATAATAAAAAGCCAACAGCTCACGAGAAAAGGAGCAAAAAAAAAGATATGCTCAGTTTCAGGAAAGGAATAACAGTTCTTTAAAACGTAAAACATACAGAATATAGATTATGCATGCATGCATTTATAAATGTCTCACAAATGGGTTGGCAGAGAACAAAGAATAATAACACTGTCTTGCAGGGATATGAAATAGACACCATGCATTGCTGGTGGACATGTAAATTGGTGCAACCTCTACAGAGAGTAATTTAGCAATATTTATCCAAATTACAAATCTGTACAGTCTTTCATCTATCAATTCTAATTCTAGGACTATATTGCACAGACATACTCAGGTAGGTAAAATGATAAGCATACAAGATTATTTAATCATCTTAGCAATATTTATAATAAGAAGATTAGAAATAATCCAAATGTCATCGCTAAGGGGTAGGTGAAATAAATTATGGTTGTGAAGCCATATGGAATATGCTGGAATACTGTACAGCTATGAAAAAGAGAATGTATTATTTACATAATGAAATGGAATGTATTTCAAAATATGTTCGGTGAGAAGGTTGTGTCAAATAGTTCATATAAATGCTAACCTTTACATGAAAGTTTGGATGAAAATATACTTAGTATTTAGTTGAACATGCATTAAATATCTCTAAAAGGATTTTAAAAATTGGTAGCATTTTAACTGCTACAAAGATGGAGAAGTTGGTACTTGAACCAGAAGTCTGGAGGGGGAACTTTGCACCGTATATTTTTTGTACCTTGGAATTTTGGATTTGAATATATTACATTGTCAAAAATAACAAAAATTTTAAGTATACACTTGCTATCACAAAGAATTCAGATTTTTCATGTTAATAAAAATTGAAAAACTCTGGAGAAGTACTGGTAATAATAAAGAAGATAAGATTATGGAAAATAGATTTTAAAAGGAAAAATGCCAATTCCAGATGGAAGAGATCTATAGCTGGAAATTCTGAACTACCTGTGTGTCTGCGATAACTCGGTAGATTTCTCTGAGATTTCCATGTGGCATTTGATCATGCAGGATGCCGTGTAATTCTTCTGTCTGGAAGCAGGCATTTGCTTTTTCAGAAGCGGTGCCAGGAATCCCTAGAAGCTGCCACCTGCTTTTCTGTCGGTCCCTAAAAATGATGGGGACAGCACACTGGGTTTGGTGGTTCCCCAGGAAGGTGTAGAGCTCTTGTTTATAAAAGGGCTGAAGCTCAGAAAGAACAGTGGTGAGACTCCTGGAAAACCCATCCCTTAGGCAGAGGGGGGGGGGGACTCAGCCAAGAAATGAATGGTTAACTTTGGGGGCGAAAGCACACAGGCTCTTTGAGAAATAAATGGTTAAAAAACAAAATGTTTAAGTTCGTGAAGTGTGTTGTGCCTGGCCATTGTCCTTCCCCTCTTTTCAAAAAAAACTTCCTAGACTTAAGACAGCTCCTTACCCAAATGGTTTTTTCTGCTACTTTTTTCGCTTACACTGATATACTAAATAAAAGCTGGAGCGTTCTTGGCTTTATGGCTTCTCCTGTGAGTCTCCCTGATGCTGGACACTTGGTTGAGATAGCCCCGCTGGGCCTCTCGGTGATTCAATCAAGTCCCACGTCGGAGTAATCATTCATCCTATACACTGCCGTGGTTGCACAATGCAATGGGCATGCACAGGCATTGAATGACCTGCTAAATGAATAGGAAATTTTCAGCTCCAGAAATAATACAAATGCAACTTTCCAACCTGCACCGACTTCAGCTGCTGTTAGCTTACGTTCACATGAATCACCATGGCTCAGCCTCACAACCCTGTTCCCTGTCAGCTTCTATAGGGACCATCCCATTGGCGGCTCTTACTCATCACCTTCCCTCGGAGCTTCCTAGGGGTCTCCCCTGTCGAGCCAGCAACTGAACAATTATCGAGGGGGGCAATATTCTATTATTTGTGTCCAGTTTTGTCTAGTATCTTTCAGTGGCTGTGAGATATAGGATATTGAATAAGTCTGGGGCATGTGTGGGGTTTGATTGTGGAGGACCACCTGGGTGACTCTCCTTGAAGGAAGAGCGGTTATCTGCATTTTGGCTAAACCTGGCCCTACTTCTGCGTATTGGCATGTGCACAGCAGGCTGAGCTTTGTCCTTACCCCCTTAATTGGCTTTAAGTAATACGAGTGGATCTAGCTCAGGTGCTGATGTGTAGTCTTTGAAGCAAGGCCACAGGTTATGTTGCCCCACCCTATAGCTCCCCCAAAACATGTGTGAGCTGGGCTAGAACTAGGCTCCACACTGTCAGCTGGGATTGAGCCTCGAGGTAAGAGACTGTGACTTCCCAGGGCATAAAAATTATACATCAGAGCCTATACATCAGAGCCGAAGCACCGACCCCAAAACATGTGTCAGCTGGGCTAGAACTAGGCTCCACACTGTCAGCTGGGATTGAGCCTCGAGGTAAGAGACTGTGACTTCCCAGGGCATAAAAATTATACATCAGAGCCTATACATCAGAGCCGAAGCACCGACCCCAAAACATTAGACATTACCTCGAACTGTGTTATGCAGATTACTTCCTTCTCTGCATATTGCAGAGGTGATTTCAAGCCTCCTGCCTAGCCCAGCTCACAGCGCACATGTACTTCCTGACATTCTCACAGTCGCTCATCCTTGAGTCACTCCTTCCTTCACCAATTAATAAAACCTCGGTTTGGCCCTGGGTTGAGGGCCATTCTTTGGTCCAGTGAACCATCACCCCAGCTGGATTTGGGGCCCTCTTGACTCCCCGCAACTACACATATGCCTTAGTGTCTTTATTTTCAGCATAAGTTGCACTGTAAGTGGTAGATGGAAATTAACTTGCTAGAATTCCACTAAGTTTTCCATGGAATTACAAATGTAAACTTCCGGGACCATGACGAGGGCCAGGAAGGGCTTGTCAGCATCAGATTATGACACTTTCTATCATTCTTTATCACTATCTCCAGAGAAGGTAAGCAAAGTCACCCAGAGTTAGGATTGAAGAGGCCAGCCTGTTAAGAACTCTTCCAGGTGACCATTGATTATTGTTGGTGCTAAGCAGAGGCTGCAGTTAGCCTTGATTTACCTTAAAACTCCTTTCAAATACTTTTTTTTTTTGTCTTTTTGAGACAGAGTCTCACTGTGTAGTTCAGGCTGGCCTTGAGCTCACTTTGTAGCCCAGGCTGTTCTCAAACTCTCAATGATCCTCCTGCCTCAGCCTCCCGAGTGCTGGGATTATAGGCATGAGCCACCATGCCTGGCTTTCAAATACTTCTTGAGGAAAGGAAGTATTTTGTTTTTAAAGATTTTTACTTAACTACAGAGAGGTTCATATGTTACATGCTGTCTGCCTCTGAACCTCAGATATTTTAGGTTAGTTGCCTCTGAAATTAACTATTAAGCTAGTTTATACTCACTGATTTAGATTATTTTTGATCATAAGTGTTTGATTCACTAGAATGGCTAGAATAATAAAGACAGATAGTAACAAGTGTTGGCAAGCATATGTATAATTGGAACTTTCATGCTTTGCTGGTAGAAATATCAGCAGTGTAATGTGGTACAGTTACTTAGGGAAACTACTTAGAAATTTGTTAAGGTGTCATATAGTCCAGCAGGTCAACTCATTGGCATGTACCCAGCCCCTCAAACAAAAATATGAGTTTACATAGAAGCTTCTACACAAGTGTTCAGAGCAGCATTATTTGTAAGAGCCAAAAAAAAAAAAAGAAGAAAAAAAAGAAAAAGAAAAAGAAACTACCAAATGCCTATTAACTGATGAATGGATAAGCAAAATGCAGTATATTAATGCATATGAAATATCATTTAGCCCTAAAAAAGAATGAAGTACTTATGTATTCTGCACCATAGATGCCTTGAGAATATTATGCTAAAGGAAAGAAGCCCATCACAAAGGATCATATATATTGTCTGATACTGTTTATATGAAATCCCCCAAATTGGAAAAGTCCATAGAATGGTAGATTAGTGATGCCTAGGAGGCTGAGGGTGGGATGGGAAGAGATGGAGAGTGACTGCTAATGGGTATAGGATTCCTTCTGGGGTGATAGGAATATTCTAGAATTAGTAGTGATAGTCATACAACTTTGTGAATACATTAACAACCACTGATTTGTATATTTTAACATGGTATGCTATGTTTTATGGTATGTGAATTATATCAAAATAAAACATTTCAAAGCAAATGTACATAATTATGCATTGACTCTGTCTTCTAGAATATAACTGTGGTATCAGACACAGCATTTATCAGGTGTGGGTCGTCAGCTACCAGTGCACGCTTACGCCAAGTGCTCAGCTCTCCTTACTTTGTTTGTAGGCAGCATAGCCTCCTTCCAGGCTCCCAATGCCAAGCTTCGGCTGCTGGTGCTGGCCCTAGGTGTGTCCTCTTTGCTGATTGTGCAAGCTGTGACGTGGTGGTCAGGAACTGAGTTGCAAAGGTATGTACCAGTTGGTTTTCTCATTGCTGGCCTGAGTACCTGACACTCACAATTTAAAGGAGAAGTTTGATTTGATGCAGTTTCAGAGATTTTACTCCTATAGATGAACAAGTATAATCAAGTTCCAAGGGGAAACCCACAGCCAAGTGTTCCAAATTATAGTTTTTACTGCCTAAGAAACATTGCAAAACTCTATTTTTTTCTTTTTCGCATTTTTTTACTTTTTCTTTTTTTCTTTTACTTACCATAAATCTCAATAATGTTTTTCTCAGTGCCAGGGATTGAACTTAGGCCTTGCACATTCTAAGTACGTGTTCTACCACTGAACCATAGGCTCAGTCCCAATAAAGCGCTGAGAATTAAAGAATTCTGCCTAGGTAGAGAGCTACATAAAAACTAAGTCCAGCACATGACCACAAATTACTGACAAGACAATTTCATATGCTCATTCAGTGAAACTGAAATTCATTCCAGACATTGTACATTGAACCCACATAGAAAGTCTTTAATAATACTTTTGCACTTGCAGGTACCACAGAATCTGGGGCTTCATTTTAGGACAAATTCTTCTTCTTGTCCTCCGAATATGGTACACCTCACTAAACCCAATCTGGAGTTATCAGATGTCCAACACGGTGATATTGACATTAAGTACCATAGCCATACTTGATCGAATTGGCACTGGTAAGCACATGCCCAGTTTACTGAAGGATCTCCTCTCTTGCATTCTTTGGATAAGAATGTGGCATGCCTGGGAAAGGACATTTATAAAAATAGTTTTCCTGCACTGTATCTCCATTTCAGGTTTCCCCCTTCTGAAATGGTAACTCATAGCCACTGGGCCATTCTCCAAGCAGAAGACACCTCACTAATACAGACAGGGCAAAAATAGAAAGCCATCGGGGTTGTGTGTCCCTGTGTCAGTGGGAGGTGAGAGCCAGGCCTTGTGTATGCAGCTCATATCTGGTTCCCTCTTGTCTTTCTTCTATACTGAGTTCTCCAGCATGGAGTTCTCCATTCTCCACTTCTGCCCTGACTTTGTACTTCTGTAAGTCTGGAAAGTCACCGTGGATCACAGGTGTGACAACTACCTGGCTTTTCTCCAGGGATCTTAAGCTATAATCCCAACCTTGAAAAGAAAGGAAATCTTACATGCTCACACACTTTTCAAATCACCTTTCTCCCAGGACAGCATATACCCAGCTTGGGTGTTTCCTTCCCACTCCAGTTTGAGACTTCTAAAAAGAAGGGAGGGGTGTTCCTGGGTGCTGATTAACTGGCTTCTGGATTTTTCTGTAACTCTCAGCGAGTTATGTTCTTTTGTAGATACAAGGACGAGTCACACAGGTTAATGGAAACGTGGAGGGTACTGGCTCAGCACGAAGAGGAAGTGCTTATGTAGTTCTCCTCGGGCCCAAATTTTGGCATAAAACAGAAATAATAAAAATAAGGGAATGAGTCAATAGACTTTAATGCGTATACATTCAGAGCTGGGTCTAGTCCCTAAGTATATGTTCTATATTTTATGGATCGCTCCAGTGTAAACAAGCACACTTACCAGATAGTGATCTGGACTCAGGGTTTACATTTCCTGATTTTTAGTTTTCTTCTTTCTTGCCTGTTTTACAATTATATGACCCAGATGCTCACTGTCAATCTTTTCCTCTGTGCCTCATTTTTTGAAGCTCAGACTTCCCCAGATATCTGAACACAGTAGGTGTTTTTTTGTTATTGTTGTTGTTTTATTGGAAGATTACTTGGGTCCTGAGGGTGGGCTCACCTCCCACAGCTCATTGCGTGTCACTCGGCGGATTCAGTTTGCAAAGCTCTTTTCTCCAGGCTCTGCTTGGCCTCCCTCTCTCCTCCAGCCTCTCCCTTCCCACCCTGGTCCCATAGCTTTTTGCTGCTGCCTCCTCTGACCCCATTCTTGCCCCACTGACTTCTTCCTCCTCGTGCAGCCACATTGTCAGCCCTGCAGGTAGAGCCCAAGTCTTCCTTCTGCCCCACGGAGACTCCTCAGGGTCCCAAAGTGCCTGGCTGACAGGCTCTCTGCTTCCGTGAAGAAATTCTCCTGGCATTTCTTCAGTCGTTACACTTTCATGTGTGAAGTCCTTGCTGTGATGAAGGAGCCTCCTGCTAAACAGCACGGTGAATTACACCAGTGTGACACAGTCAGGCAGCCATGGTGCCTGCACTCCCATCCCAGCCCCTCGGTTTCTCTTTGCTAGCTGTGTGATCTTGGACAACCTGGGTAAACTTTTGTAATCTGTAAAGTGGGTTAGTGATAGAGTCTATCCACAAAGATGTTGTGAAGATGAAATGCCTTAATATAAAGGGCTCGGAAGAGGGATTTGGCCCATAGTAACTGCTCAGTAACTGCGTTATTACCCAGCACACACAGAGAGTTCAGTGAGAGCACTGTTCTTTTGGAGAGAAGCTGCCGCGTGTACTGGAAATGTCCACTCAAACTGGGCAACATTAGTTTCCTGTCACTTATTTATCAGCATATTTTTGATCCTTCTGTCACCTTCAAATGAAGCCAATAACTTTTTGCATTCTTCTTGTCAAATTCAAAAGCACCTGTCCTCTCTTAAACCATCCCTATCTAGCCTGCTAGAAATCATCTTTCCCTCCAAATAGCCATCAGCACATTCTGGTTTATATCTACACCGCTTAGCTCATCTCCCTTTCTAGAGCAAGCTCCTGAGCCAGGTGCCATCTCCTACTTGCTAAGTGTCTGTCAAATATTCTGGATGCATTTCTGTTTTCCCCCAATTCTAGATGGCGGCTGCTGTGAACCTGAGGGGAAGAAGGCTAGCAAGGCAGCCAAGGGCGTGGCCTGTAGACCCAACTGGCTGTTGGCAGGGGCTGCCTTTGGTACCCTTGTGTTCCTTACCCACTGGGTCTTCGGAGAGGTCTCTCTTGTTTCCAGATGGGCAGTGAGTGGTCATCCACACCCAGGGCCAGGTCCTAACCCATTTGGGTGAGTTTGGGTTTGGAAGCAACCGGGCAACTGGCAGTCATGTCTGAAGGAAGCAACATCTCTTTGGTTTGACAGCCACATCTGTGCTAGCCGGATACAATATTTCACATCCATTCCCTCAGACATCAGAAATGTTGCCTGAAGTTATTGTGAACCCTGGAAAGGAGGAGTCATAGTTGTCCTTGTGCTGAATGAAGAATTGATGAGATGTAGGAGAGCAGGAGCTGAGGGTCATGCATACGAGGTTCCCGGAACTCCTGTGTGGGCACCTTGGGGGGAATTCCTGCCCTGTGGAGCCTTCTCAGTGGCAGGAAAGGAAGGAGCAGCATTCACTGGTCATTTCCTCCAGACTCTGCTGTCACCATTACGGGCATTTGGTGGAGGAAACACAGTGTATGATGAGAGAATGCTCTTTCCCCTGACATTGTGCTTTGCCAAATGGACATAGTAATAGCATTTACCTTAGAAACTCATGAGGGTTACATGAATAATTGCACAGGTAAAGATTGTAAAGCAGGGCCTAGTATGTAATAATGCTTTTTTTCAGCTTAAATTATACCATAGCTACTTCACTGAGTGCTGCATTGTAGCTGTTACTCTTGCTAGATTTTTTCCTGAGTTTAGTTAATTTCTTTTATTCTCTTTTATTTTATTCTCTTTTATTCCTCCAAATTTTTGCCAAGATAGCAAAAGAATGAAATAGTTTGTAGCTGTTTTGAAAAATGCACAACTGTCAATATTTGTCAAATTGACACTGGTCCCAGGAAGGCAGTGACTAGGTAAAAGCAAGTACTGGGGTAAAGAAAAAAAAGGCAAACTACATTAAATAATTGCTTATGACTTTTTCCTTTTGATCTTTGGCAGTCATTTAAAATGTTGTGTAACCAGTGTGGACTATAATTTAGGAGTCTGAGAAAACTCAATTATTGTGTTTACCCTGACCATGAGAGATTACAGATGCCATTTATTTGAAATTAGAGTGTTTATACTTAATGGTTCCAAATGTGTATCATATTAATTCCTAATAGAATCTCATTATCTCATTGGTTCTTTCATATTCATATTATCTTTTGAATGTACCTAGTGGTAGGAGGTCTATTTCCATTTTACACATGAAACAATGAAATATTAATACCATCAAATGTCTTATTGCATTTTTATTTTGTTTCACAGAGGTGCAGTTCTGCTGAGTTTGACAAGTGGATTGATGCTTTCAGCGTGTTCATGGTTTCATGGAGCTAGTTTAATCTGGTGGGCTGCAGGTATGGAGGACTTACCTGCAGATGTGCCATTATTGAGCTTGGTTACCCAGTTTACCTCACTGTACGTGCAGCTGGACTGGAAGAACATGCAGCCATACAAATATGCACTATGGCTGAATGGGCTGTTTCAAGTTGCTGTGGCAACTCTAACCCAGATGTCACCAAGGTTCCTGGTGAAAACCTGCTTCAGATTCCTGCTTCTAGCCCTCCCTTATCCTCTGTGGATGTCCTGTTCCCCTAGACTACACTAATACTACTGTATTAGTCATTTTCTTGTCTCTGAGATAAAACATCTCACACGTACATCTTGAAGGAGAAGAGGTTTTTTGGGCTCATGGTTCAGTCTATGAACATCAAGGAGGTGTGGTAGAGGGGTCTGGTGGAGGAAAGCTGCTCACTTCACAGCATACAGGAAGGAGAGAGTCCAGGCAGGAGATAGTAAGGGATAGATGTCCTTCTAGGTCATTCCCACAGCAACCTACCAGACCTGCCTCCTAACAGCACATCTGCTAGAATGTCCCATATGTAACTCGGTCACCTTCCAAAGCCCCACCTCTGAGCACATGAGATTGGGGGGACATCCAGTTATAAATCATAACAACTACCTCCCCTCAAAAACACTTACATACCTGGGCAAAATGGTGGAGTGGTGAGACACAGAGAAAGAACCTCTCCAGGTTTTGGTGCCCAGACCCTGGAATATAGCAGCATGTGGAAGAGAAAGAGGAGGGAGGTGGGTCCCATGGGCAAAGAATGATCTGAACTGGGACTTTAAGCCCACGTAGAGAGATAATTCTGGAATCCGGCAAAAATAAAACCAGGGGCAGCAGCCCTGCTGGCCAGGGAGAACCAGCAAGGAAGCCGCCTCTACCCACCCTACCCCCGTAAGCAACCAGACACGACACAGGCTGAGATGATAATACTGAAGTAGGGAAGCAACCTGACATTTGTGTTGTTTGACTGACCATGCAAACCTGGGGCTCATAGTCTGAGCAACTATTTAAAGGATAACAATGTGCAATATAGTAACTGTTATGAATTTCCTACTGACCTATCACTGTTTTGTTTTATTTTACTGTTCTGTTTTTTTCCCTTTAAAAAAATATGCAAGGCATACCTGTAAGTAGCACCTTTCACTGAAGTCTAGTGGGTAAGGTGGCACCAGTTGCTAGTTTCTGGGTCCTTTTCCCTCTTCAAGATTTCTTGCTTCTCTGTTTTTCAAAAATGCCCTTTTTTGAGATTCACTAATGATGTTCCATTTCCTTTTCTCTTTTACATGTAATAATTTTTCCTCTCATTCTCTCACCCATCTTTGGGATCCATGCTTGCTGTTCAAACACCTGGGTCATTTCTCCCTAGTTACACCCGTTAGGATCCAGAAAGATTGGGAAAGGCTGTCATATTTTAGTCTGGCCCTTTCCTCTCTCCCATTGCTCTTTGTGAGCACATAGGTGCATTGTGTTATTTTCCTGCAACTGAATCATGCCATTCCACTCCTCCTCCTCCTCCTTAAAAGGCAGAGATGGTTAGACAGTAGTCATTGTTGGCATGAAGCAAAAATTCCCTGTTCCTTTGAAAAGCAAACACAGTATTTGGTTTCCGTGAGATGTCTTTATATGTATTAATTAAGCAGGTGATTCGAAGTGTTGATCTCAATCTGTGAGACTGCGTCTATCAGTAACAGAAGATGTGGGATGCGAAATGCAGTAACTAAATTTCTGTGTGCTGTGCCATTCACGGGCTTTGCATAGGATGTGTATGAAACCAAGTAGGCTGTTAAACTAACAGGGCTGGCCAGGTCCTCCTCCTCCAGGAGCCCTGTGAACGAGCTGTGGCTGTCACATTGGGCTGATTTTAGTGACTTGTGTGTTTTCTGCAATCTGAAAGTTGGTATATATGTAAGAGTAAATTTTCTTCTCGTTAGAGAGCTGCTTCATTAGATTCTTTAGGAAACAGGCCAGATAACTGAGTTTGCAAGGAGCATAGTTGGCTTATTAATCAGTATACAATTTGGAAAAGGAAAATGAAATCTGTCAAACATTGTTCAGCATTTATAGCATGCTTTTTTTTCTTTTCCTTTTTTCTTTATTCTATCATTATTATTATTATTATTGCCTTCTGTTCTTTTGAAACAGTGTTTCACTATGCAGGGCAGGCTGGTCTTGAACTCACTTTGTGACCCAGGCTGACCTTGAACTCCCAGCGATCCTCCTGCCTTCATCTCCCTAATGCTGGGATTACAGCCATGCGCCACCATTCCCAGCTAGCATGCTTTTTCTTATAGAAGATAAATAAAGTGCTTATTGGGCAGCTAATCAGCAGCTTTGTTTTAAACATGGGGAAACCAAGGAACACAATGAAATAGAATGTTAAAGAACACAAAAGCTGTGAGCTCATGGTCTCATTTCCCCACAAAAGTAAGGTCATATTTTTGAGAGTTAAACCTAAGCTGGTTTGGCTGTCTCTCTGCAATATTAAGTAGTAGTTTCAAAGATTCTAAAGGCAAGCAAATTTAAGGTTTCTAATGGGCTCTTTGAGGTAAAGGGAATCAGGATCATAATTCATAAACTTAATTTTCCTTCTGATCTCCTGCTTACCGTAAGTTGGATCTCACACTAATCTGGAGATCGTGTCCACTATTCACTGTCATTCATCTCTGAAAACTTCCTGATAAAGTGTAGCAACAGGAATCATGTTTTCCCATAGTACATTTAATTTATGTCTCCCACTGAGGACTCAATGTGAAATTAATTATGGCAGTGAGCCAAGAAGTTCATAACAGCAAAGATACAGAAGCTTTAAATTTTTGATAGCAGTTAAATAAGTAAAATCAAAGTTGTATTCAAAAAGAAATAGCTGTTTTAAGTATACTGAAAGGGCTCCAATGTACTACACAGTGTGCATATAATTTTGTTGAATGAAAACATGATCCATTGAAAAGTAAAATGTCAATTCTTATTACACATGTGATTAGAATTTCAGTCACCATTAATTCTGCTTGATGCTTTAGATGAAAAGGTTCAGGAGAGATTATTTGAAAGGCTTCAGTCTCACACAAATAAAAGAAACAACTAAGATATACAGTTAAGTAAAAAAAAGTCAAAGTGACTTCAGTACATATCATATGCTACTGTTGATGTACAAAAAGGAGAGAAATGCATATAAAGATATTTTTCTTTGTGTGGATAAAACATATCTTGGAAGATGTGGAAATAAATGGTAATATCTGTTGCTTCCCCTAAGGGGACCTAGTGAATAACAGGCGTTTGAAGGTCCCTTTTGTACCATTTTTGTTGGCCTTGGAATTTTTTTTTTTTTTTTTTTTTTTGGTGCCAGGGATCGAACTCAAGACTTCACGTTTGCCAAACAGGCACTTACACCACTGAGCTAAACCCCCGGCTGTGGCCTTGGAATTTATCACCAGTTTAAATATACAAACTTAGTTTTAAAATGTTGAACTTATGTTAAAATAGAAAATAAGTAAAAAATAAAATCAGTAACAATCAAAGGACATTTAAAGAGATGTTTTCTTTCTCTATAGATAATTCTTTGTAGTAAGACAAAGTCATTGTTTGCTTTGGTTTGGGCTTTTTTCAGATGAGGTCTCTCTATATAGTTTAAGCAGACCTTGAACTCACCATGTAGCTCAGGTGGGCCTTGAACTCACAACACTGTTTTTGTCTCCGCCTCCCGAGTGTTGGGGTTACAGGTGTGCTCCACTATGCCCAGCCAATGGCAAAGTCATTTTAATGTCTTTAGAATATCAAACTAGGATTACTCTTAAAAATAGTCATGGTAAGCCAGTAAACAGAGAAAACTCAATCTCACTAATAATTAAATGAGAACAATTTTAAATGTCATACCACTTTCATCATTAATTTAGTAAAGGATTTTAGAAAGAAATAATTTTGGCAGGGTTTTGAAGGTACAGAGACTTAAACAAATTTTCTGGAGGCAGTTAAGGCTGATTTCACCTTCTAGGGCAGCAACTGGCCACAAGTAATAGCTTTAAGATGTTTGTACCAGCTGGGGATTTAGCTCAGTGGCATAAGTATCTGACTGGCAAGCACTAGGTCATGAGTTCAATCCCTGGTACCAATAAGTAAGTAAATAAAATAAATAAAAAATTTCCTCTAGTGTTTAAAAAAGAAATATTGTTTAAAAAAAAAAGATGTTTGTACCTTTGACACAAGTTGCACAGCTGGGAATCTGTTTTAAGGAAGTGACAGATACAGTAAGAGATTTGTAGACAAGGAAAGTTATTCACCACAGTGTCATTTTAAAAGCTTGACATTATGCATGTTATTGTGTGTGTATCCAAGATGTATTATATATTTTAAATGTATTAATATATTAATTATTATAATGTATTATATAATGTATTATATATTTAGACATTTAAAAAAGCCTAATAACAGGAACAAATTTTCTTTATGTAATGTTACATCAAGAGTAACATATAATCTTTAATATGTGTTACAGTTCCATTTATGTAAAAAATACTTCTGTGTATGCATAGAAAACAGCGTAGGAGAAATACATGCACCTTATAATGATATTTCATCTAGCGACTGGCAGTACATACAATGGTGGTCCCGTAAGATTAAAATGGAAAAAATGAAAAGAGTCCTAACACCCAGCATTTTTACCATACTGTACCTTTTCTGTGTTTAGACACACAAATACCACTGTGTCACAACCGTCTACCGTATTCAGTACAATAACATGCTACAGAAATTTGTAGCCTCAGAGCAACAGTGTAGACTAGTGATGGCAAACCTTTTAGCGCTTTCAATGATAACAAAGCCTGCTGAGGCACACGTGCCACGGGTTCGCCACCACTGGTGTAGACCATAGTCTATAGTGGGCTACACCATCTCGGTTTGCATAAGTGCACACTGGTATTTGCGTGATGATAGAATCACTTAATGACCAATGTCCTAGAACAATCCTTTCTATTAGGTGATGCATGCTTAGTGGTAGAACAGTTGCTCAGCACGCACAAGGCCCTGGGTTTGATCCCTAGCAATGGAAAACTAAATAAATAAATAACCTCATCAGTTTAATGAGAAAGATAATTATCCAGCGCTGAGGGTGTAGCTTAGTGGTAGGTGATGCATGGGTGACTACTTACTGTGGTTGTCTCAGTCCTAGGTAATCTTTCATCACTTCTTTACATTTCTGCATTTTAAGTTTCTACAGCAAGTAAATATTACAGTTGTTTTATTCCAGAACCAAAAAAAAAAAAAAAAAAACCCCACCCAAAAAACAAAAAAAAAAAAAAACAAAAACCCACCACTGTTGCAGGATCTAGGTCTAACTGCGGGGTTAGACTCTGGGTTGCAGAGGACCCTGGAATCTGGTTCTTGTGTTCATCTCAGTGAGGCTCTTTGTGAAGGAGGAGGAATAGATAGTCCCATGGCTTTGCTCTGTGCTGGTGCACGTGGAACGTATGGATGGATGTGACAGTGCAGCATTCAGAAGCTGAGTGAGGCCACTCTCTCTCTGCTCCCTACTCCTCTTTTTGTGAAGTTCCTACCCTAAGTGGTAAAGTGTCTGCTGTAGACATCTTGAAGGATGAATTCCAGCTCCACAGCAGTGACTGAAGTGTTTCAAAGTTGCCATGTTGTCAATGGAGTTTCATCTCTTGGTAGCCCTAGGGTGGGGTGGACCTGAATGCAGTGCAGACATCAAAGCTGGTTTCATTCCAGTTGAGAGACAGGGTTATGTGACCTCATTGTTGGCTCAACAGAGCAATGTTTTCTAGGCGCCTACTACAGGGGGCGCTCATGGCCTCCAAACCTGGCAGGCTGTCGGTAACAAGGCAGCAAGTCCACCAAACTATCTCAGTGTCGCCCTCTTGTGGCTATGTGGTCAGGAAAGTGAGGGTACATACTGTAGAACAAGGGGCAGAAATTACTTTACAAAACGCCTTAACAAAAATGTTCTAGAAGCCACACTGCTTCTACCTGTGTTTTCTACACTATCTGCCTGGTTAAATTTAGCGAACATATTTTGGTATTGCAGATAATTTCAGTTTTTGTTGCTGTTGGGATGATACCACCAATTCTGTCCTGTCCTTCCTAAAGAAATAGCATTGACCTGAGGTTTACCACACCTGACTTCCACCTCTGGGTATGCCAGAGACAGCCTGTGCGGCCTTGATCCAAAATCAAACTAACTGCTGGCTTTGGTTTCCTCATTTGTCTGGAGATTGAAACGGTCTACGCCTAGGCCTTTTCTGGCTCTGAATGGGTGTGAATTGGTTGTCCTAATAGCTTTATTGCTTTCCTGTCTGACTCACTTTTCCCCCCTTTCTCACAAACAGGAGCAGCTTCTGCTGCAGGTCTCCTTTACCTGCGCACATGGGCAGCTGCTGTTTCCGGATGTCTGCTGGCCACCTTCACTGGGTCCGTGTGGCCTCAAGTGCTCGGACACCTGGTTAGCTCAGGGACGAGGCCTGGGGTGACCATGACTGTGGCCATGGTCATTTACGTCCTAGACATGTTCTTCTGTGCATGGTGCACAGCTTTTAAGTTTGTTCCAGGAGGGGTCTACGCTAGAGAAAGATCTGATGTGCTTCTGGGTGAGTATACTTAGAAGTTCTAGATTAAAGGTCTCAAAAGTATCCTCAAAGACCGGCTGGCATTTAGCACTTTACATGACTGGTGAGAATAGAATGATCTTGCTTTCTTAATAGCCTCTCTTGATTAAAAAAAAACAAAACCCTGGGAGGGTGTCTAATTTACAAGCTAGAAACAAATTTCTTTCTTTTTTTTTTTTTTTTTTTTTGGGGGGTGCCGGAGATTGAACTCACGACCTAGCGTTTGCCAAGCAGGCACTGATGCTGCAGAGCTAAACCAGCCCCCAACAAATTTCTTAATGTATCATACCTTTCAGTAGTATTTATTACTCCAAAACTCTTTTAAAAGAATTGGTTGTGGGGCCAGGGGTTTAGCTCAGTGGCTTAAGCACCTGCCTGGCAAGATCGAGGTCGTGAGTTCAATCCCCGGTACCAAAAAACAAAACAAAACAAAAAAGAATTGGTTGTGAAAACTGTTTAATTCATAAAAAGATGTTAACTGTGTATCTAATATGTTAGGAAAAGTAGAATTATGATATTCATTGCAATGTCAGTAGTAGTATCACAAATATACCACAGGTTGTGATTTTTTGGGTTATTCTGAATTTTATCATTGGTCTTTATTTACTATGTTTTTAATCAACAAAATGTAGTGTATATGTGTCTGTAATATGTATGTATCTTAGTGTAAATGATAAACTCCCAAGTCACAGAATAGATACATTTTTCATTGTGTGGTTATGTATTTGCATACCAAAATAAATTCAGAAGTTATTTATTTATTCATAGTATAGGGATTCAAGCCCAGGGCCTTCACATTGAACTACATCCCCAGATTTTTTTGTTTTTTATTTTGAGACAAGATCTTTCTATCTTCCAGCAATAATGAAATTACTGATGTATACCACCCATACACAAATCCAGTGTTGCCAGTCATTTTAAGTAAGACTTGTCAAATCCTTTCACAATAAAATCTCAGAAAATAAGGGGATAGTTATGGTTCTTGTTTGGTCATACACTCATTTTTCTACTTTTTTCACTTAAAAGCATTTCACATGTGCCTACTATTTTCCTGGCATGGTGCCAGGGCCGGAGGTGAAAAGCACTTGGGTCTTTGCTTGCCTGGAGATTTAGGCGACTGGGGAAAGTCTCCAGATAGACAAGGCGCACGCTTGTGAAAATTGTGTGAGGCAGTGCTGGGAGGGAGTTGGGTGGCATCTGCCTGTCCTTTGTCTCCATTCTCCTTGGGCCCTGAAGTGTTCAGCTGCATTTTTCCAATGTCCCATGAGCAGACCTCTGTCAGGACAACCTGTCTTGGAGGTGTATTCCTGAGTGACATGAATACTTTAGAAATGACCTTTGAGTATTTGATATTTGTGGTTAGTTCTCACATTCCCATCTAACTAGTAAAATACACGACTACATTGCTTCTGGAGTGACCTGGGCTTTGTGAACTTCGTATCTCTTCTGGTTTCTTTCAGGTGGGTGGACTCTGTCCTGCTCTGTTTTCCTGCCTGTCCAATGCCCTGCTTTTTTCTTACTCCAGCTTGCTTAGGGGTCTGCCCTGTGAAGAAAAGGAGGAAGTAAGAGCTATCATGTGCATGCATTTGTTTGTTTAGAATTTTATAATATGAGATTTTTGAGTTTCTTCTCACAGCATATTGAATTGCAAAGGCCATGCATTATTTTGACTTCATACAACTTTTTAGGAAGAGTATACAAAAACCAAGAATGTTGACAATGTTCAGAGTAGCTTTTAATACAACTGATGTGAAAAGAATCTGTATTATATCAGAAATTAGTTATACATTTATTTTCTAAGCTTGCTATTTCTTAGAAATTCGGACCTAACTTTTTTTGGTAGCTTTCCACTTAAGCTAAACTTGGCATTTCCTAATTTACGTATCATTCCACATCTCTGTTTACGTTCTTACTACGGATGACTTTAGAAGTATGTAAGCTTTACATGTAAGCTGCTTTGTAGTGCATCCCAATTTAACCCAACTTTATTGCACACTGAATTCTGGCCCACATCCTTTGCCTTGATCCTGTGCCCCTGAGTGTCCACATTCTGGGTAGAATTATTAGCACAAGCACTGCCTTACCGTGAGCCTGCATTTCATTCCATTGTGCATCTCATCTTGGTGCTTCTGAACGCTCTTCAGTGGAGAAGATGAGGTCCCCACGGCAATCAGATGGTCCTTTATCTTGTACTCCACTGTCCCCTGCTTAATCACTGGACGATGACAAATACCATCAGCCATCTAGCAACTAGGGAACACTCAGGAAATTCAAGGACTTTCCTCACCAGGGAAAGGCTGAGGCTGTCCCACCTAAGGCATGATTCCTAGAATCTGACTTGATCTCTTATGATTGTCCCTAGTATCGAAAGCACTGCAGGAGTAATTGCTTAGGTACTGCAATAGATTAACTCAGTAACTGAATTTCAGGGAATATTCATTTAAAATACGTCTTGGCTCCTGGGATTTACCACTGAAAGGGTTTTCACATTATACTATATTACATTCTTTCTCTTTTAATAGCGTCTGCGATGCTAATTATTGGGCTGAATATGTTTTTTGGTTCAAAGAAAAAACTTGCCTTTCTTCTGCAAATGAAAAACAGTTCTAAAGAGCTTTTCAGAAAGAGTGATAACTGCATTAAACTTTGTAAGTATAGTTTTACAATGTTTATAAAATGATGTTATTACATGGTTTCAAACATATATAATTCAAGTATAATAAAGCCTCCTATGCTTCCCACTCGGCTTTAATAAATCTTGGCATTTTTTCCAATGTTGGTAACAGCTGTCTTCCTGCTTCTTCTTTTTTTTTTTTTAATTGGTACCGGGGATTGAACTCACTACCACATGCTTGCAAGGCAGGCACTTATGCCACTGAACTAAATCCCCAGCCCCTGTCTTCCTACTTCTTTCCATACACTTAAAGCAAATCCCTGACATTGTCATTTCAACCTCAGACAGTCTGTATTCGTTTTATTTTACTTCTAAGAAAGATAAGTTGATTTACTAGGTAAAATTTCCAAAATGCTTTGTTCTGGTAGCTGGGACTGTTTATTCCATTTCTTGTTCTTTGTTTTTTTGAAGATTAAATATGTTAACATTTAGTGTGTTGATAAACTTGAGTTTCAGAAGTCCAGTTAATTACTATCTATATCTGACTTATTTCACATGGACTAGATTTAATAAAACTTGAAAGCATACAATGTGCAGATTAGGAAGTTGTTAAGGTGGACACAAAGGCATATAAACAGTGAGTGGTCTTTACCCTCAAGGCATTGATACTTTACTACAGAGATTAAAATCTTGCAGTATAAAATATAGAAAACAATTAAGAAACTGTACTGAACTTTAAAATATTTCCAAGAGATACATCATAAAGCAGTAAGACCATCATATCAAAAAACTATCAAATATTTTTCATCATGATTTATAAGTCATATTTAACTTTGTTTTGTCTTGTTCAGAATGTCAGACTTTGTTTTTTTAAACATTTCAACTACTTTTCTAGAGATTTCTAATGTATTGTTACTTGTTTCTATCATTTACTTTGCTTTTAAATTAATTTTCCACTTCATGTAGATATAGTTTTTCCTTTTTAATTTATTTTGCATTGTTTCTCTTTGTTTCTTGTGAACTCCTTGCCCAATAAACTCAATAATTTTGAAAAAAATTCAAAAAAATTCTTTCATCTTTCTTTCTTTCTTTCTTTCTTTCTTTCTTTCTTTCTTTCTTTCTTTCCACCTCTCCTCCCCTCTCCTTTTTCTAGTTTGGAAATTATACCTCTCATTTCTGTTTTTTAGTGATTCATTGTTTTTCTCTCAGCATATTGAAGCTGTTTTATCCTGTCTTCAAGCCTCTACTTTTGCTGTTGATAAGTCAGCTGTTAGGGTAATTGTTGTTCATTTGGACATAATCTGTCTTTTCTCTCTGGCTGCTCTTGAGGTTTTTCGGCTTTGTGTTCTAAAATTTTGTTGGATAAATGATAGACAGATAGGTAGACAGGTAGATCAGTCTGGGGAGCCTTTGGACTCTGTGAAATGGAAGAGTCACATCTTGTCGATTCTAAGAAAAAAATCTTACCCAAAACTGCCTCATTCTTTCTCCATGTTCCTTTCTTACTTCAATGGATCATGTGTTGAACCTGCTTATTGTTTTCTTCACATCTCTTGACCACTTTCAGTTTTTCTCCCTGTTTGTGTATGTGTGTGTGTTGCCTTTGCATTAATTTTTTGCTCCACTTTGTCTAATCTGAGGTTTTTCTTGTCCATTGAATTTCTAATTTAAACTATTCTTATTTTTATTTTTTTACAAATTCTCCTGATTGTTATTTTAGTCTCACATCCCTTAGTCATACTTCTGGATATCCTCTTTTATTTTTCTAAACCTGTTAATTATGTATATTTTATACTGTGATTCTGAAAGTCTTTGGATGCTTGATGCTACAGAATGCCCTTTTCATTGTGACTCCTGCTCTTGGAGACTGGTTTTCTTGTATATTTTAAAAGTTACTTTTACTTTAATCTCATGATCCTTGGATCATTTATAGGGAATAGTGTTTGAAACCTGAATATAAGGTATGTATTGTATATGCATTTCACACATGAAGATGAGTCTGAGATTGAGACATTCTTGTGAACTCCTTGCCCAATAAACTCAATAATTTTGAAAAAAAATTTTTTTAAAGTGAATTGAAAAGAGATTGAGAAAATATTTTTAAAAAACTCATTGAAGGGAAGGTAGGAGAATGGAAAATAAAGTAAATTTAGTTTCTTTTAAACATTTTTTTTTCTGTTTAGTGTTGTGGCTGCTTGTTGGTGTGGGGTTGTTGGGATTAGGACTACGGCATAAAACCTATGAAAGGAAATTGGGCAAAGGGGTAAGTAATTACAATTTTTGAAATAAAATGTTATATTATAGATGCATAGAGATGTATTTTTATGCTTTTCTATTCTGTTTGAATGCTATATGTGGACCTGGTACTTTGGGGCTTCTTCAATCTATGGATCATGTGCTGATAATATCAAAGCATTACTTTATGAAATTGAGTTCTTGGGCTAGATGTAGACTATTCAAGGTTTTGTTGTTTGCTGTTATTGTTATTTGCCATTCATTATTTAACATACCTAAACTCCAAAAGTAAGAAATTCTTTTATAATTAGTAGATAGTTCTAAAGAGAGCAACCAGAAATTCTTTGATATCAGAAAAATCTCATTGGCAGTTGTTGATTTTACAGCTGATCACTAGAGTGTGTATTGATGAATCCTAGAAGCTATCTTGTCTCTTTTAAATATTTTAATGTCCCTTTCTCTTCTAGAAAAGTGAGAAGAATCGAGCTTAAGTCATTATAATGTCCTTTTTATCCACTCTAAGAAAAAGTCCATGTCTTCCTAATGCAGCCAGAATTATGGCTTTGACTTAAGTAAAATCTGTGTGGTTAACTTGAATTTCAGCCATCTATACTACCAGAAAAAAATCTTACTAGATAGAAAGCTACATGGAAGATACATATCTTGTTTCTCTCATTCATTCCTGTGCACCTCACTCAGTGCTTGGCACATATTCACGTCTCAGTAACCATTTTTTTCCTTCTTTTGTTCCTTCCTTCCTTCCTTCCTTCCTTCCTTCCGGTAGTGCCAACTATCACACCCAGAGCCTTTCTCGTAACTTTTTAAATAAATAGGTATTTTTTTAAACAACAGGCTCTTGCTACACCACCTCCTTCCCATCCACATTAGTTCTTATTATTGCAACATAACGTCTGTCAAAGAGAATACCTGATATCAGCCAGAAATTCTTTCTGACAGGAGTAGTTGAGTTGAATGTAATACCTGTTCCTTCATTTAACAACTGTTTGTTGAGTGCCTCTTGATGTGCCGCATGCCAGGGATTACAGGGTTAAACAAGCCAGATGAAACCTCTACCTTTCAGAATCTGCATTCTGTTAGAAAAAAAGAAGGTATTCACAGGAACAAGTAAAGAAAGGCAATCATCTTCAATCAAGCTTCTCTGAAGGAAGCCGAATTATGGAGTGGAGAGTAATAGCAGGATAGTTAGAGACTGCCGCTCTGAGGAGGTGACATTTAAGATGAAACTTGAAAGTTGACCAGCAAGCAGTGAAGAAGGCTGAGACAGGAGGATTGTATGTTTGAGTTCTGCCTGGGCAACCTATGGGAGACCCTGTACTACCAGGGGGAAAAAAAAAGCAAAAACCCTGAAAGTTGAGAAGAAGACAGTTTGGAGAGCTAGACAGTGGGCTGAGGGAGAACCAACCTGGTGAGTTTGAGCAGCGTCAGGGTGACCGTAGCTGAAGCATGGTGGCATGGTAGAAGGTGAGTGTTGAGATAGGCTAGGGAAGGCCACATCACAAACCACAGTGGGGAGTTCTGACTTTTACCAGTCAGCGAGGCCACGGTGATTCAGTGAAGAAAATGATGTATGTCAGTTTGGCAGCTCTAGGAAAAATGGATTGGAGGGCATGAGTGGAGGCAGGGAGATGCATTCCGAGGCTTTTCCAGTTGTCTGGGAGAGATGGTAGTAGTGTCCTCTGGTTTGGCAGCAGTGGAATTCGAGAAGGATGGAAAGATCTAGAAGGCAGAGCTGGTAGGATTGCTCAGTGGGTTGGATGTTGTTGGGTGAGAAGGAAGGAATCAAGGGTGGCTGCTAGGTTTTTGTCTGGAGCTCCTGGAAGAAGGAAGATGGCATTTACCGAGATGGGAAGCATGAAAGAATAGCATGTCTTGTAGTGATGGAATCCAGAATGGATTACAGACAGATAGCTGTGCAGAAAGGGTAATTTGAATGATATAATCATCCCTCTGGAAACCTCTATTGATGTAAAGATGGGACCCTCGGCTCTCTGCTGCAGAGCATTTGTGCTGACCTTGCTATTTCCTTCTCCCAGCATGAACTGTATTGCTGAGTTTGAGTTGTTTTTTCAGCTGTGGTCATGGCTTTGTTCTTAATCAGCCATTGTCTTTCACGGGGACCCTGATGTAGGTCTATAGTCATCTGAAGGGCCTGGTTAGGATTGGGCAGCACATCCTCTGACCAGCTTATGGACCCTAAAGAGGCACTCTTAAATGGGCTGTGCTCCTAAATCTTGGTCTTGCCAGTGTGGTAGGTGCATTACCATATCCCTGACTAGGTTACAGTGGGGTGATCACTTATAAATACAGCAAAGGACTCTAGATAGCCCTCTCTGTATGATATTCCCTTGCAAGAGTTACCATTGTTGGGCTGGGGATTTAGCTCAGTGGTGTAAGCGTTTGCTTGGCAAGTGTGAGGTTGTGAGTTTGATCCCCAGTACAAAAAATAGTCACCATTATTTTGACTATGGTGTTTTAAAAAAAAAATCGATGTCATACATTTTTATATTGTTACTATACCTAATAAGGCCTAGGAAATAATGGGGTGTTTTTCTATGTTTTTAACTCTAAATCACATCTAGCCGGGGGTGTAATGAAGCACATCTGTAATCCCAGCACTCTGAGAGACTGAGGCCAGAGCATTGCAGGTTTGAGCCTAGCCTGAATAATTTGATGACTTAATGAGACCCTCTCTCAAAAGGAAAAAAGAGTGCCAAGGTTGTAGTTCAGAGCAAAGGCCCTGTTTAATCCTCAGCTCTGAAAAACAAAAAGACATCTGATATATATTTTGCAACTTTTAAAAAATCATTTTTGTGAGATTCATCCACATGTAAATTTGTAGCTTTAAATCATTTATTAGGGCTGTGTAGTATTCTGTTACGGAGGTTTTTACTTCTTTTCCTATTGATGGAATTCATTTACTGGGGATATGTCCTATTCCATTTTATGTAGTGTGTAACTACGTTTGTTTATGCCTTTTCCTGTTGGTGAACAGCCAGCTCATTTTGAGTTTCGTGCTGTTATAAGAAATACTTATTGGGGTTGGAGGTTTAGCTCAGTGGCGTAAGCGCCTGCCTGGCAAGTGCAAGGTTTAGAGTTTGATCCCCTGCACCAAAAACAACAAAAGAAAACTTATTATAAATACTCACTTTTGCTTTCCAAACATTCCTCTGAACTCCAAGCTTAAGGTAGAACTCTGGTCCTGGGGTATTTATTATGAGAATGCCAAGTAGCAAATATCTTCTTATTGTTAAGATGTCTAACAAACTCCCTTTGCTGACTTACGAATTTTGGTAGAGAGGGGGTGAACACTGGGTCCTCAGACGGCTACTTTCACCATTATATTCCTCAGGAACCAACCAATGAGGTCTCTGCTGCCATCTGGCCTTTCAGGTTTGGCTACGACAATGAAGGCTGGTCCAGTCTAGAAAGGTCAGCCCGGCTGCTCACTCAGACAGGTACGTCTCAATGGAACTGGTTCCAGGTTTTGAGAAGCTGCTGCTATGAGTTTTATTTTCAGCAAGATTGTGAAGTTGAGGGAGAGATTACCAAGTCATACACTCTTAAAAAAAATAAAAAAGGGCTTGGCTTTGCTGTGCGGGGGCAGGACCAAGCTTCTCGAGCCACATCCATCTCTGAGAACAGTTCACCGTGCTGACTCGAGCACTGCCTCATCCTGGGGGTCTATGGGGGGTTCTCCTCATGCCCTTGCTGTTAGAGACACCTTTCCTGTGGGTTTTGTCAGTCAGGGGTCAGAAAACTGTTGTAGTAAAGAGGAGGATGTGTATTTGTTTCCATGGCACTCATCCTTTAAAATACGTGGGACTTGGCTCTGAGACCAGCTAGTGGAATAGGTAGTTAGATAAGTAAATGGTTAATTGTCTAGCTATTTTTAGTGTTAAAAGTGCCTCCTAAAGTTTTCTTGTTCTTCCTTCTCTCCCTCTTTTCCCTTTTTTTCCTGTTTGTTTCTTTTCCATGTCTCCTCCCCTCTCTCCTCTTCCCGCCCCCTCCCCTTCTCTTTCCTTTCCCTTTCCCTTGGACAAGACATCACTGTGTCTTGCAGACTGGGTTCAAATTTGCAATCTTTCCTCCTCATCCTCATTATTTTAATTTGGGATTTATGGGTTAAGACAAGCTGGGATTATATTGTGCACCACCACATTCGGTTTCTTTTGTATTTCTTATTTTGGAACGGGGTCTCACTAAGTTGTCCGAGGTGGCCTCAAATTTGAGATCTTCCTATCCCAAATAGCTAGGATTATAGGTTTGTGCCACCTCATTGGCTCCTAAAGATCAAGCATGGAGATGTCACCAGATCAAGCATGGAGATGAGATACTTTCAAGGGATTAAGGGACAGGTAGCAGGGATCAAACCCAACACACTTTGAGTGACAGGTAAACACTACCACTGAGTCACAATTCTAGTCATCCCGAGAAATTTCTGAATGTCTCTGAATACAATGCCACTAAAAATTTCTCTCACTCTTAGTCCCTATTTATTCTTTTTTTAAAATTTTATTTTAAAAGGGAGTAAAATTAAACACAACAAAACAACAGAATGGGACATAAGAAAGCATGAATTTCAAAGCTAGACAACCAGAGATCTTCACTATCTGTCATATTGTCTCTTGTTTTCTTCCAAATGGTTGTTCTTATCTGTGCGTATGGGGAGCTCATACTAAATAACATAGCCAATCTTTTCACAAGATGTGTAGTTTACTGGCTCCCACTTGCTAAACAAGGGGGAGGGGGAGGGAGACACAGGACAGGGGACAGGACCACATGAGATGTCTGATTCTCAGCCCACACGCAGGCAGAATCACAGCTGCCCCCCAGAGAGGGGAGGAGTCCCTTGTTCTCCCGGCACCCCGAGTCAACTGCATGGTGCAGGTCTCGATGCACCAGGGTCTCTCCCCTGCAGGCCCCCTGAAGTCCACTATACTCACCTGCTATTTCTTTCTGATGAATTGACCATTCCATTTCCAAAGTTCTGAAGTGGCCAACAGACCACAGAAAGAATTCTCTTTAGGCTCCTGTTTGAAACCAGCAGGTACAAGCAATCTGCTGGCCTTGCTTCAGGGCCACCCTATTTATTCTTGATTACAGGCCTCTGAAGCACATCTGGTCAAAGTCTTAAAAAGCTAAGCTGAGTGCTGTGGTGCATACCTGTAATTCCAGTATTTAGGAGGCTGAGGCAGGAAGATTGTGAATTTAAGGTCAGCCTAGGCTACAAAAGGACACCTGGTTTTGGAAAACAAAAACAAAACAAACAAATGAGCAAAAAGTTTCTATGCCAATTCCATGGAGCTATTTGCCTTGGGATAAAATGCTGTAAATTGGGTATTTGTGAAAAATATTAGATTTTTTGAAATTTTGGGCAAGATGTTAAAGATTTTTGAAAATTTAGAAAAATTTATCCTTCCCAAAATTTCTTCCAAGTAATCCACATTTTAATTACATTTCAAATACGGGAGATATCTTTTATAGCTCAAATTTGAGCACCTTTTGTTTGTGACTCATATGGAATTATTTTGTTTTGGGGTTTATGAGTTAGGACAAAAAGGTTAAGGTGAAGAATAGTTTTGCTATGTCTTAGTCACTTGTTTGTCACTGAGATGAAATATCCAACACTCATAACATAAAGGAAGAGGAGTTTATTTTGACTCACATTCTCAGTCCATAGTTGACTGGCCCCACGGGAGAAAGAGAATGGCGGAGAAGAACTGCTCACATCATGGCGGCCAGAAAGCAGAAAGAAGGGAGGAGCAAGGGAGGGAGCTACATCCTTCCACGTCATGGCCCTAGACCTGCCTCTTCTGACCAGGCCCCACCGCCTAACTCAGCTCTGAACTGATCCACTCAGTACACCCCAGATCCATTTACCCCCTCCCCAAAGCCTCACCTTTGAGTGCATGAGAGTTTTGCAGGGCATTCCGAAATAAACTGTAATGTGTCAGTTGGTTTTTACATCTCTCTAATTCCTTACTGTGTTTTTTTTTTTTTAAACAGGTGCAGATTTTATAACAATTTTGGAGAGTGATGCTTCTAAGCCCTATATGGGGAACAATGATTTAACCATGTGGCTAGGGGAGAAGTTGGGTTTCTATACAGACTTTGGCCCTAGCACACGGGATCACACTTGGGGGTGAGTATACTTTGGGAATTACTCCTGAACATAGTCCTGGGAGAGTAAGCATAAGCTTGGAGTGGACAGATGAGCCTGTTGTGCCTTTGACCTGTGAATACACACTAATTGTCCTTCTTGAGGGGTGGGGAGGCAGGTCACTTTTAAGGTGGTTTCCCTGTTGTTGAATGTTTCTAGTTATTCACCATTATAAACTATTCAGGCTGAGAGCTGAGGTCATAGCACCAGGCCTGTTTGACCTAGATATTGTGGCCCTCCTCCAGGGCCTTGTGGCCCTCCGTATCTGCAGGTTACACACACAGAAATTCAACCAATTGCAGATTGAAAAGATATAAAAAAAATTCCAGAGCGTTTCAGAAAACAGAGCTTGAATTTCCCACATGCCAAGTACTACACTAACTCCATGCAAATAAAGTGATGTGTGGGCATTGGATTAGGTATGATTAGTAATATACAGAAGAGAAAATGTATAGGACAGTATGTGCAGGTTTATAAGCAAATGCTGTGATTTTATGTAAGGGGCCTTGAGCAGCCAGGATTTTGGTATTTGTAGAGTGTCCTGGAGCCAGTCCTTCATAGATATTGAGGGACAGGCATGAATGTGAAAAATTAATAAGTAAGTTTGGGATTGTGATGAGAGAGAGAGAGAGAGAGAGGGAGAGAGAGATGGGGGAGGGGCTTGGTAAGCAGTGGCCATTGTAGAAGGTGGCCCTATAGGCTAGGTGGCCAGGGGGTCCTCTCTAGAGAGACAAGGGTTGATGAGAAGAACCCAGGACCAGGACCAAGAAGAGCTGAGGAACAGCCAGTAAAGATGGGAGGCAGGGTGGAACTTGGGGTGCCTGCAGAAGAAGAGTCCCAGAGAAAGGTGGTAAAGAGTGAAGCTGAAGAAAGATGAGCAGGGCCCTCTGTCACCTAGGAGTTGTGAGATGCCACCTGAGGACTTTAAACAGGATGATCTGATCTTATTTACATTTTAGAAGATCACTTTGGGAAGAAAAAGAGCAGCAGCTGGGAGGCAGGTGAAGAGGCAGCACAGTAGCACACATGAAATGACACTGGGAAGCGTGGAAAAGGAACAAAGAGGGCAAAGTCAGTGGCTCTTGGAATAGAGCTGATGGGTCCAGTGATGGCTGAAGGGTCAGTAACAAAGCAAGGCCCATCTAGGATTCTAGCCTTGTATACCTGGAGGGACATGGAGTTTCCTGGGCCACACATATGTGCTAAGCTTGGGATACCCTGGGCAGCCAGCAGGAAGGCTGAGCAGCACAGGCCCAGTGGAGACGGTGGTCAGGAATCAGCAGAGTAGGGACGGACTTGTCCACCTCCCAGGGCCCAGTGTGCGGCTGCTTTAGAGAAGTCAGCTGAGCTCAGGGCTCTGCTCCTCCTTTTCACATGTAGCTCTTTCACTTTGAGTGAGGTGGCATACCTTTCCTTATGTTTATGGAGCAATTTTTCATTTCTGATTTTACACATGGTGACTGTGTCCTTGCCAGCAAGATAAATTCCCATATGTGTTGATGAATACTGTATTAGAATTGTTTACACAAATGGGCTATCCAGAGTATCAATGCAAGTAAAATGGATTTTTCATATTACTGCATGTCCCCTTAGCACTTACTGTAACACACTTGGCACTGTGCTTAGTAATAACAGCAAGACATGCAGAAGAGCGGGATGCGCTGACCCGACAGACTGCCCTATAAGTCTTGGTTGCGTCGCTACTCCGAAACATCACTGGGATGTTTGCAGTGTGACATGTGTCTTTTTAATGCATCTGCTTCCTCCCGGCTGGCTGTGTGATAGAATGGGGCCAGTGTTGATGCATCTGTTTTTGTCACTCTGGTACAGGATTATGGTATTGTCAAGATACCCAATTGTGAAATCGGAGCATCACCTTCTTCCGTCACCAGAGGGCGAGATCGCACCAGCCATAACGCTGACTGTTAACATCTCAGACAAGCTGGTGGATTTTGTCGTGACACACTTCGGCAATCATGAGTGGGTTTCTTTGGTATAGTTAATATTATGCATGTGTCAAGAAATATTTTTCACATATTACTTTGTTTTTTATGAAGCAACTCTTTATTTTTTTATGTCTGGAATTATTTGTCCTTATGTGGCTGGTGGTAACAATCAGACATAGAAGCATTTGAGCTACAGCAGTCCTAAGGTAAGGGTTAGTCCACAGGGGCTAAAATGTGCAGTGATTATCTCTGCGGGTGCTTTATTAAGTGCACTATTGTATCTCAGCTTCATCCTATAGAAGATAAGTACCATTTTAATCCCCTTTAAAAACTGATGAAGATACTAGGCTGAGAGGCTAAGAGATTAGATAGATGACTTGTCCAACCAGAGTCACACAAACAGAAAGAAGTTAGACCAATTACAGAGCCCACATGCGCTTGGAACCTCATAGTAAACCAGACTACAGAAAAATAAAGTCCATTTTCCTACAGGATTATTGGTATAAAAAGTTGTACTTTGCAATCAGGAGTGCTGAATGACATGCTTTTTCCCTCATGTTTCATACACGTCTCATAGGCAGGCAGAAGAATCTGGCAGGGTGAGGTAAAAATGTCACTTTTAATACAAAAACTCTTGGCTTGGGTTTTATCATTATGATAGTAATTTTGTGTTTAGACATTCAGTCTCAACCTAAGAAACAAATGATTAAAATCTCTGCTTTTTCCATTTTCCTTCCTCCACCTCATTCGTTTTATTTCTCCACCAGCCTCTCCTAAAATGTACAGAATAGACTTGAAAAAGAAGCAAAACTCAGGAACGGGCCTGAGACTATGCTTGGAAAAGAGAGGAAAAGGATGATCTTTTGTAATTTCCTATTAACCGCTTACACAAAGCTCTTGGATCATACTAATCCTTTACTTATCATATTCACAAAATTTAAAAATAATAATGAAACAGTGGTATAACTATAATGACTATGACATTTTAAGGAGATGTAACTCTAGGAGGGAGGAGTGTAGTTTAATGCCTAGCAGAATGGGGTCCCAATCCTATTCTAGGGCTTGAATCCTAATTTAGTCACCGTATATCCTTCATGGATTTATTTAACTATGTTGAGGCATACTTTCCTCTTGTGTAACTCACAAATAATGATGCTGCCTACTTTATAGGTTTCATGTGAGAAGTAAATGAAATATATTATCTCATACAAAGTATATTAAGTGTACTATGTACTTAATTAATACTATTTTTAAAATAAACCAGGCAACTCTTAATGTAAGCTATATTAGGTAATTTTTAAAAGTTTGTTCATCAAACATGAGTTAAGATCCATCTTGTCCCAAGCAGAGGGCTAGCCAGTCTTTGTCCTTACAAGCCACCTCTGTTGTGGCCCTGTCTGTGGGCACTGTAGCTTCCCAATAAATGACAGAAGCTACTTAACACTGGCATATTCATGAAGTCATCATTATGTATGTGTATTTGCCTTTGTTTCCCTTTAAAACAAAGTAGGTACGAAAATTGTTATAGTGAATAAATATTTAAAGATTTCATTTCTGGTGATTGTGACAAACAAATATGAAAGTTCTTTTCTAAGAATGAATTACAGGAGGCTTATGCATGTTATTGGCTAATTCAGCAAGTGTTTAATTTACTGACTGTATGATTTCTCTTTCACAACCAATAAGCAGGCAATAGTGGCTTTTCTTCAAAATCATTTAGGGAAACACCATGAAGAAAATTAATATTATCTTCAACAATTAACCGAGCCACCAATTGATCACCACTGGTTTCTTCTAAATTTATAATATGCATCTTGTAAGAGACCTTTTAAATTTTTATTTGTTTATTTTTTTTATTTCTATTTTTGGTACTGGGGATCAAACTTAGGACCTCATGCTTGCCAAGCAGGCACTTATGCTGCTGAGTTAAATCCCTGGCCCAAGAGACTTTTATAAAAACACATAACCTAAAAATCAAACCAAACCAAACAAAAACACAGAATCTATAGTTTGGAGACTTGCATGCTAGGTTTAAAGGATAATGTTGGTGAGTTATAGTTTGTTGTCTTCTAAAAAAATAGAATTCTTTTTTGAGCTTACATGTTAAGGTCATTTTGACTGATCAAATATTAATAGATATGAAAACAAAACATATGTTCTTTCTCTTATCATTTCCTCATACAGGTGCATATACTTTTTATTATTATTACTGCATAAAATCTATCTCATGAGAAACTGTAAAACCAAATTCACAGACGTTTCTCCCAGTAATGTATCATTAGAACATATTTGAATGTAAACGCTCTCAGTGCAGTGACTTTGAATTTCCTAGACCTGGCTTGGAATTGTACTTGCGTGTGTCAGAAGGAACAGTACTCACTGTAGACCTGCAGAAGGGAGGCCAAGGTGTTAGAAGGACCAGGGAACATATAGGGGTACCAGGCCCTCAGGTACTAGTCACAGTGGGGAAGCGTTAAGCCTTAGGGTTGAGAGGACAGGAGAAGAAAGTGTTCCCAGACCCCTGAGATCTGGAACGAGGAAGAGGGCCACTGTTAGAGAGATGGGGAAGAAACATCGGACTTTACCCTCCTCCCAGTTTTTCATCTGCTCTTGCATCTAGTTGGCCAAACCTAACTGCAAGTCAGCAGACAGGGTGTGCAGGAGGTGAACTGGCAGGGGTCAGCCGCCTGCAGAGAAGACCATTGAATGGATCTGAGAGAAGTTGAAGAACAACTGCTGCGTTTTACTTACCCCCATTTAAAACTACAGCAACGCCTGCTTCAGAAATTACAAGAATTCACTATCAAATACGTTTAACAAAATGGCCCTTCTTGTCACTTTTCTATGTCTTGAGACATCTTTTAAGGGCACTCAGCTGTCTCTATTTGTCTAACTTAGGCATGTCTTCACATCTTACCTCAGCGAAGTCTCTCCAATCCTCTCAGTCCTCAGTGGTCTCCCTGTACCTTCTTTTGTCATGCTTTTCTTAACATCCATTTATTAGCTATCTTCCTAAGTAAATGTCTGTGTTAGTCCACTGGCTGTTTGTTATTGGATCCATTGCTTACTGTTATTCTGATCCATACTCTGCAGCGAGCAACATTTCCTAAAGTTTCTTGCCTCTTGGCTTCTGGGTTTAGCCAAGAGGAAGTACTAATGGGAGAATAGGAAGAGGAGAGCAGAAAGAGGAGAGAAGCCAGGGTATTCTTGTTTTTGTCTCTGTCTCTGTCTCTGTCTCTCTCTTTCTCCGTCTTCTCTCTCTCTCTCTCTCTCTCTCTCTCTGTTTTCTTTAATGTCTCTGGTAAAAGTGGAGTCTCTTTGGCACCAGCTCCCCTGTGGATGATCCCAGCTCCTTCTGGGTAGCAACGTCCATCACCAGACCTTGCTGGCACTTGGTCTCTGTAATATCACTTCCTTTTGCTGCAGATGTGGTACTAGTTGCTCATTGCTGCTAAACTCTAGTTGCCTCACTGACCTTTGTTTAGCTTCCCATCATCTAGATATCCAATTCCTTATATTCAATTCACTTTGTTTGAAACACCTAGAGTGTTTCAGTTTTCCTGGCTAAATCATGTAAAGTAGGATGTTCTATATTTTCTCCCAAACTGACAGTAAACCCTCAAAAGCTGGATTCAGCTGCCTAATTACTTGTTTTGTGTCTATATTGATCAACGTGATAAAAGCAACATGTCCAGCCACTATTTAGGCAGGATCGCTGAGGATTCTTTCAAAAGTGTCAGTTAAAAGAGCTGTGTAGGTTACATGAACCTGGTGTTCTCCATGAGTGTTAGAATTTTCCTTATTAGTCTTCTTATCTCTTTTACTTTTCTTTGTGTATTAACTGTAATGCTGATGAAAGGTCTCACATTGTGTAATTTCTTCTGATAAAAAGTTCAACAAATGTTGTATGAAGAATATTTAAATGAACTTGATTCCAAATGGCTTGCAAAGAAAGATCATGTTGTTCTTAGTCAACAGTTGTTAGGCTAGCCAATCAAAGCACTGTATCTATACATTATTTATATGCATATTATTAAGACATTTGCCAACATAAGTATTGCTTTGGGTTTCTACTGTTTGAAGATGTTCTTTGAGAATTAGTTACATAAAGCTTTTAAGAAATTATTTTACATGAACAATAAAGAGGTATATTGTTCCATTTCTTTCAGAGATGATCTTGACAGAAAACTGCAGGCTATTGCTGTTTCTAAACTATTAAACAGTTCTTCTAATCAAGTGATATTTCTGGGATATATCACTTCAGCACCTGGTTCCAGAGATTATCGACAGCTTACTGAACATGGCAATGTAAAGGTAACGCAATTATAATAGGATTTCTGATTTATCAAGTAAAATGCTTTATTATCCATATCTTTAAGCAATCCAGTGTAACAGTTTAATAGGCATTCTGATTATCTGCTGTTACACAGAACATCATCAGGAAACATACACCGAATTTGTTAGTTCACAAATCTTCAGGGATTAGAGCAAAACTCATCCCTGCTTCCTGCAGGTCAGCAAGGTGCAAAGCTGGTCACTAGGGGCCCTCCCTTATAGACAGTTCATAAATGGCAGGGTAGTGCTTTAGGCTTGACACCCAGGTTCCTGGATACATGCAATTTGATTTTCCTCTCTTGATAGTGTCCTCTGTTGTGGTCCAGTCATACAGAACAGCAACTGTGTTCTAGTTAGCAGGTCAGAGGATGGGACCATGAGCATATGAAAGTTATCTCTTAATGGCAAGACCTAGGCAACTGACTCCTTACATTTCTTAGATTTCTTTGGCGGAAATGCAGTCATATAGCCATGCTTTGGGGCACAGAAGCTTAGGAGGTACCGTATTCCATCTTGATGGCCATATATCCAGCTAAAGATGCCATAATTTTGGAAGAATGGTAGATACTGGGGACATGAGTTAGTCTCCACATTTGTGGATAAGGTAGGGAGTAAATTCATGATAGACTCCTGATTTTTGGCTCTGGTCAAAAAGTTTATGATGATGACATTTATAATAATTATAATAATAAGTCATTATTATTATTGATAATACATAAATAAATGGTAGTTCAGCTTTGGGCTGAGTTTGAAGTAAATGTGAAACTTTAATAGAGGTGTCCAACAGGCAGATATACACATGAATCAGAAGTTCAAGATAGCCATCAGAACTAGAGAGAGAAGTTAAGAAATTGCCACAAAACAAGTGATCACTGAAACAGTTAAAGTGGGTGATGTGGTTTACAGAGTTGGAGAAGAGTAAATGAAAGGCCAGAGGAAGCCCTTGGGAAAGCCACGCCGAAAGTGGCTGTGTTAAGGGTGGTGGGTGATGGACGAGAAGGCAGCTTCTCTCAGGAAGGAGATGGAGGACAGCTCAGAAGAGACAGAGGAAAGCCTGCAGAGCATAGCATCTCAGGCTGTACCAGATAACCTATCGCTGTGTAAAAACCACATCAAAACATAATGGCTTGAACATTTCCCCACCATGCTTTGCCTGAGCGGTCTCCTCTTCTTGCCTGCATTTCCTTGTGCAGTAAGCTCATGGCTCTGCTGAGGCTGGAGGGTCAAGGCGGCCCCAGGTAGACATTTGGGGCCTTAGTACTGGCCTCTTCCCTTGATGTGGCCCCTCATCATTATTATCCTTGCTGGAGTGTCACTGATCGGTGAGGTGACTTAGTCAGCCTCTCTGGGCCTCAGTGTCCCATCTGTAAATTGTGATAGTAATATCTGTTGTAGTGTAGGATTTTAAAAGAACTAAACATAAAACAATGTCTGAAAAGCCCTCTGAGCTTTATATATATGTGGTTTATGTGTCTGGCTCTATGTAAAACATCAAATAAGATTGAAGTGTTAGTGCCTGGTCTGTAAAGTATTAAAGAAAGTTGGACAAGATGACGTATGGCAAATCTAAGGAAGAGAAGGTGCTTTCACAGTGTGTGCATGTGTGTGTGCGTGTGTGTGTGCGTGTGTGTGTGTGTAAAGAATATGCATGGTATGGGGAGGAAGAATTCTGATTTTCATTTAATCCTCTATTGGTTTCCACTAGCAAAGTCAAAAGCTGTGTTAAAATTGGCAGTGGATTCTGAGACTGTGTTTTCTATTAGAGAGTTTATTAGTATGGAGGAATTTCAATTATAAATGCTTGAATGAACAGATTTTTCTTTTTAAGAAATGAGTAAATTATGCAGCCTTAAAATTTGACTGAGTCTTTTAAAAACCTAACAAAATAATAGTTAAACAGATATTCAGTTTATTATTCTCAGTATAGACAGCTAAATGACTAATTTTTTATCTCTTCCTAAGGCAAACTAGAACAGTCTTATTTATTTGCTTTTTGCATCTATAGAGTTTTAAAATTAATTTTTAAGAAATATATTTTGACATATACAAAATAATACCCATGTGATATAAATAAAAATAAAGATTAACAAAATTAAGGAAAAATAAGAAATAGTAAATTGTGATTTAAAAAATATTTTAATTAAACTTTAATAGTAAAATTTAGAGGCAATAAGAGTCAAGTGTATCTTTATTTATAGATATTTTAAAAGAAGAAAATGATTATTTCTTCCTTCAGTATAAAAGTTCCATATTTATAGCCTCCTCAATACATTTCAGAAAAATATGTTTCTGTTTTTCTCTGATGAAAAACAATCCTGCCTTGAAGCTTTTGATGTAAAAAAGACTCATGATTTCTCCCGGAGTGTGTTTATTTCCACAGTTCAATTTATCAAACACAGATTGAGCACCTGCCTGCTGACCCCAGGCTTCATGCTAAGGACCAGGCAGCCAAAAATGATTCCAAGTCCTGTGCTCAGGAAGGGGAGGGTGAAGACATAGACAAATAAGTGACACTGTGGCAAAACTGGCGTGCATAAAGCACGGCACAGGATGATGTGAAAACGTGCCCGTTCTCCTTAGGATGAGCGACTTGGAAAGCTGCAGGGGGCCAGGTGCTGTCTTGGAATCACTGTTATATGTCCAATGCCCTCTCCAGACCACCTTTATCTTTGTATTCCCAGCCTGCAGTGCAGAGACAGAGGAGAACATAGTAGGTGCTCAGGAAACATCTGTAGTGTGACCCAATCATTTAGACTTTGAAGGATAAGTAGGGACCAGAAAGAGAAAATACACACACAAAGGCGTATTTATCACTGTAGCTCACAGTTGGAAAGGCACTAGCTTTTGTTGTGAACATTTCCCTTCTGCTCCTTCACAGGATATTGACAGCACGGATCGTGACAGATGGTGTGAATATATTATGTATCGTGGGTTGGTCAGGTAGGTACTGATGTTTGGTTTTTGTTACTTGTTAATCAATTATTATTATTAATGTCATCTATGGGTCTTTTCTAGAAGGAAAACCCTTACAGATGTAATTAATTCATTACTTTTTATAAACATTGATTTGGTTACTCTAATACTTTTTCAAGGTACAGCCTAATGATTTAAGTAGGATAAATAACTCAGCAAATTGAACTTAATTATGTAATGAGGATACCGTGTAAACTATTAAGCAGAATAAGCATGTAACTGTCCACATATGGTAAGAGTGGTTCCACTTTTCACTCTGTGGCATGGTAGACGCAGCATGCACTGTGGAATGCGAAAACCCTGGGCTTCAGTTCAGTGTTGTCAGCTCCTAATCACGGCATCTTAATTAACTAACTTACTATAATCACTTCTATACTACAGCCAAATCTTTAGTAAGTTATATCTTAAAAAATATCATTCAACACTGAAAGTGGTATCTTAGGGTATATATGTTATAAATATTTTATTATTTATATATTAAAATGTTAATATTAAGATTATTAGATCTTAATATTGAGTACTAACATTTAGAGATATGATGAAAAATAATTCAGATGAAAGATCTCAAAATTCCAATATATAACTGTACATATTAGTTTTGAAGGCAGTAAGTCTTTAAATAAAGCAAAGAGTGTTTTAAAACTAAGTAAGGGGGAAGTAATCATTCACCTTTTTCTATAAGCATTTATCATGCACCAGCTATTGGTCTAAGCAATGAGAGTACAATAGGGACAACACAAGGTCCTTGCCCATCATAGAACTTACATTCTATGGCAGAAAATGAATAAATGAGGAAAAGAATGGTAGACTGTGCCAGACAGAGATGAGTGTGATGAACAAGAAGCAAGCTAGGTAGGAAGAAGGACGGGCAGAGCGTGATGAGCTGCCATTTGTGCATGGCCTGAAGAAGCCAGGAGGTCAGCCTGGGCATATACTGGGATGTGCATTAGGGCAGAGGGAACAGAGAGTGCAGGGCGTGAGGGGAGTGTGATTCAGACTTGCTGGCATACAGCCTGCAAGCCAGTGTGGCTGGAGGAGAGGGAGAGGGAGGTACCTCAGAGAGGTCACTGACAGATGGCCTTGAGTCACAGGTCCCCCATTTACAGGATTCTTCAGCACAGGGAACAGGCTGGAGGCCTTCCCTGAAGTATACAGGCTCCTCTGGTTAACGCTGAATCTGTTCGGAGATATTTGACCTGATCCCACTAACTACCCTGCTAGGAACAGTGTAGGGGACTCTTAGAAGGGCTTCTATAGAGACCTCTCTGGGCCTTCCTCTCCTCCATACAGAGCAGTGCATCACCCCAGAAGCATCTTGGCCTGATGTTAAACTGTGCATCTCCCGAGTAACTTGGTACCTTGTGATCTGGGATCTGCATTTCTGAAACATAATGCTTGCCTTTAGGGATGATTCAAAACCACAAAGCCAGTCTCTCTGCCAGGGGACATGACTTGTTAGTAACGAGTGACAGTTTAGTGACAGCAAACTGTTAGGTTCTTCTGTTCTATGATCTGTTTGTCATTTAGCAAGCATTAATTGAGCATAATGGTTGCCAGGCACTGGGGATACAGCAAGAAACAAAACAGAAGCATCCCTGCCCTGTGGAAAAGACGGACAACAAGCATAATCAATAGTTGCACGGTGGAGTGTTTTAGAAGGTGATGAGAATAGGAGGAGAAACTGAGCATATGAAGGTGGGTTGCAATTATAGGTAGGGAATTGGATAAGTCTTACTGACAAGATGACATTAGAGCCAAGATTTGAACAAGTTGGCCATGTGGCTATCTGAAAGAGGACCCTTACTGGTAGAGATATCAGCTAGTTGAAAAGTCCTAAGGGAGGAGTACTGGCCGTATTTGAGAAGCAGTGAAGCTATCAGGGCAGCAAAGTATATGTGTGGGGAGTAGAAGGGAGGGGAGGGAAGGAGAGAGTGGGCAAGGAGGGAAAGGAACAGACCTTGCAAGGTTCTGTGGGCCCTTAGGGACCTTGGATACAGTATCTGTAAGATGATGAGCTTTATTGTTCTTGAATAACCCGTTATTCATGTTCCCACTGAGGTGGGCCCAGGAAGGCTTTGAGATGCCAGAAGATTGTGCTGGTTGTGCAGTGGTTAAGAAACCCAGAAAGGCCCAACACTTGCCTTCGTGTCTGCAGGACAGACAGTTTGACTGCTATTTGGGCATTTGAAAAGGATTTAAGTAGGAGAGAACATGCTGAAAAATTAGCTTTGTAAAAGAATTTATATCTCAAATTTACAATACTGTTTCTGTTAAAATACGATTTTTTTGATGGAGGATATCAGAATACATTTTTAAAATCTAAACTGAAATAACTATAATTCCAAGTTGCAAAAACTGTTGGTCACCAAGAAAGAGGTATTTATAATAACCAGTGCTCCTAATAGCGGATTGCTGAGTTCTGAGACTTTTATTACCTCTGTTTAGGAGTGTGGATGGCTAAAAGAAAAGAAATTCGTGTTCTTTCAGGTCCAGAAGCTGTTACGTCCAAGTTCAAAGTGCCAGCAGGGTTGCTGTCTGGTGAGGGTTCTTCCTGTGGGTTGCACATGACTGCCTTCTTTCTGAGTGCCTCCAGAGAGCTCTCTATCACTTAGTGCATGCCCCACACTAAGTAGGTGCTTCATAAATACATATTAAGCAGCAATGGAAGATTCCTTACTTTAGTGAAAGATTTGTACTGTTAAATCCCTTTTCTTCAAGGACCTTGGAAATATACTTATATCTATGAAACAGGTTTAAATTTTGGTCTTAGACATTTGGCAATAAATTACCTAGACTTGTCAGACATAGTGATTTAGAATTACAAGGAACCACAACTTCTGAAGGTAGACAAGTGTAGGAACCTTCTGACAGCTGCAGCCCACCTCTAATGCTCAGTTGTAGCTCTTCTTTTGCCTTTCACATGGGCAGACTTGCCGCCTCTGCCTACTCTATTTTCTGTTTCTATTTTGTGTGCAGTTACAGGCACACACTTACAGGCAGTTGATTTAAGTACTCCTTCTACCAGTCTGGCCAAAGCTCCCCCCATCTTTTACCTAAATTATGCATTAGACTTTTAATGAATCTCCCTGCTTTGGTCCTTTCTTCCACAGCTGTTCACAGTAGCCATGGTGAACCTTCACTCCAGACTCTTCTCATAGTTTCTCATCTCAGTTTCAAGCAAAAGTCCAAAGTCTTTACAATGGTCTCCAAGGAAAGATTTTCATCATGTGTCCCCCACACCAACCCCAAGCTTACTTTTTTCTAAGTTCTCTCTATACACTCCTCTCTGGTCATGGCGGAATTGGTTTCCGGAAACATCAAGGTATTTGCATTTGCTATTCCTTTCCTGTAATACTCTTTTCCCAGTATCCATATCCTTGTGCCCCTTCCTTCATTCAACATTTTGTTCCAGTATTACATTACCAAGAAGTTGTGTCCTGATTAACCTCTATAATTACCATAGCAATCTCTGCCACCCCACCTTCCCTGGCTTCCTTACTTTTGCTTCTATAGTACTTGCGTCTATTACTATCTGATAGATTTTATATATAGGTACATATTTAATTTGTCCTCCCAACTAGAATGAAAGCTCCATGAAGTCAGGGACTCTATCTTGTTCACTACTTATCCCCAGTATCTAGCAAGGTGCTACATGATATTTTTTTACTTCACTGAATAAATCACTGAAATAATGCAAATTCTTCTCTGAAAGAAGCACAATATAAATAAATCTAAATAAATTCTTTGCTCCCATGGTTTTCCCATTTTCCGTCTGAACTCTTCAATAAGATATATTTGGATAATATCTATAAAGTGCTCTGAGTTTTCTGAACTGAAAATTCTAAACCAAAACAGGATGTGGAATTTTTTCAGAGATATAAAATCTTTGATTTTGGATTTGTAAGGGTGGCTGAAAATATGCATGTGGTGTTTGGATTTTTTAATATGAGACAGAATTTTGGCATATACACCTGTTATTCTGAAGAATTATTAACTCAAAACATAATTACATAGGAACCAATTTATACAGACACAGAATATCCATTAGTGTAAAAAAGTAAAGTAAGTTTGTTAAGTGTATTTAGTTAATTAAATCTGTGTGCACAGTCCTTTTTCATTTACTATATCATAAAAGCAATATTTTTATAATATTTGAAGCAGTCGGTCAAGTTAATTTTAGCTGAGATATACAGCATCAAGTTAGAAATGGAAATTGGTTTAAGACCATAGCACTGGGTTCTGCAAACACATCCCTTACTTTTCTGCTGTAAATTTTTACTTTAGCATAATAGTAACCAGTTTTGTGTCTCGGTGCCTTTCCCTGAGGGATACAGGAAGCAATCTGTGTGTTTATCACTTGGTATGATAAAAGCCAAAGTGTGTGCATGTGTGCGAAAGTGTCAAAGTAGGATTTTCACCGACCTGATGCTCCGTCAGACAGGTTTGGTGTATGTTCACCTGAGCATCACAGAAGGTATCCACTCTAGCATTTGTTTTTAGAAAAGTTCTTGCTTGATTTTTCTGGTACAGGTAGCTCAGTTCAGTACAATGACACTTGAAAAACCAGACTTGCAAGCTTTGGAGACGGTCAAAAGTGAATCATCAGATTACTTATGCCTAGATGATGAAAATGATCCATTATGGTAAAATACCTGTTTTACAACAGAAGAGTGGTGTGGGTGGCTGATGATGGTGATGATGATGACGACAGTGATGATGATAATAACTTTGACGCTGGCCGTGTGGGCTGAAATTTCTGTGACAGTGAAATGGAACATGGATCAAGTGATACAGACACGAGGAATGTAGACCTCCTTGATACAGATGTTGAAAAAAACAGCAATGTGGATACATATGTGACTAGTCCAAATATTATGAAACGGTCATGCAACCAAATGGAATGATCCAATGTTAAAACTAGGTCTGCAAATAAAGTGAGGGTCTTGGCAAGGGTGAACTGTATTGGACATAATGCCAGCACTGCCATTCGGTGTTGGAAATTGTAACAGACAAAATGCTACAAGATTGTGTGAAATACACAAAGACTGAACTACAAGCAAAACATCCTCTATGCACCAATAGCCATATTCCAAAATGTATTTATTTATTTATTTTTGGTACTAGGGATCAAACTCATGACCTCGCGCTTGCTAGGCAGGCACTTACACCACTGAGCTAAATCCCTGGCCTCAAAAATGTATTTATTATGGCACCTCACTAGCTGAGCTGAAAGTATTTATCTCTCTGCTGTACTTGTAGGAATTGCTCATGGTAATCACAGGAATTTAAAAAGATTCATGGAAAAGCAGTGAGTCAAAATATGGCATAAAAATTTATGCCCTTGTAGATGTGAAGACTTAATCCTGTTTTCAATTTAGAAATTTCAATTTAGAACTCAGCCATCAGATCCGTCTTTGTGTAGTAATAAACTAAATGATGTTATGAACAGGCTTGTTGCTCCCAGCTCCCAAACTAATCAGAATGTGACATTTGACAATTAGTTTATCAGTTTCCAACTGATGTTATATTTGCTAACAGTACAAGTTGACCAGCACAGGAATTGTACACAGAAACAAAGCAGAAATCCCAAATGCAATGTTTCAATTTCAAAACAGAGAATTGGACTGTACAATCTTTGGATTTCAGGAAAATTTACCTTGCCAGGAATTTAGCTCAGTGGTGTAAACACTTGCCTAGCAAGCGCAAGATCATGAGTTTGATCCCCAGTACCAAAAAAGAAAGAAAGAAAAGAAAAAGAAAAAGGAAGTTTTATCTTGCCCTCATATATGGCAAAACAAAACAAACTGGTATTGCTCATGTCAACATTGCACCATGAGGGAAACCTTGACAAAATGGAAGCCTGAGATGGAAACTTTCTACAACAAAACTGAAGGTGGATTGATGTTGATGAGTCATACAGCAATTATGACGTCACTTGACATACAGAGTGTTGGTCAATGGTTGTGTTTTACTTGATGCTAAACATGTGTTCCATAAATTGTTTGATAGTTTACAAAGAAAGTAACAAGTGTTAAGTAGTCCTACCAAAAGCCAGGAAAGTGGGGCTGGGGATTTAGCTCAGTGGCATAAGCACCTGCCTTGCAAGTGCGTGGTGTGAGTTTGATCCCTGGTACTGATAAAAAAGAAAAGAGAGAAAAAAAGAAAAGCCAGGAAAACAAAAACACATGTGCTGTCAGTGTAAGCAATATGTGTATATAGAACATGCTATTGTCATGTGTGGGGACTCTCTTAGGTGTGATAATTGAGGTAAAGGGTTTTTTTGTAGAGTGCTATGGTATTTTCATATAAGAATTTTTTTTCTGTTGTTATTTTTTAGACTTTGTACACCAAAAACCAGTTGATCTTGAAAATCCTAATGCTTTTTTTTAATAAACACTCAATAGTAAAAATGCAGTACTTTATTTTTGTCATTTTTTCTGTTAAGCCCTCATTGTTTAATATAATAAAACTCATAAAATTAAAATTAATAATTCAGCCATAGAAATACTCTAAAGAATAAACATAGGTTTGACACACTCACGTTTATGGACCTTTATGACAAAAAACGTGTTATGTTCTGAATAATGAAGATTCTGTCTGCGAGATCTCATCAGGGTTTTGAAGGTGGGATATGCTGGCATCGAACTCAAGGCTATGCAGGCACCAAGCAGGTGTTCTACATGTCAGGTTTTTATGTGATAACAGAAAAAAACAGCAATGTGGATACATATGTGACTAGTCCAAATATTATGAAACGGTCATGCAACCAAATGGAATGATCCAATGTTAAAACTAGGTCTGCAAATAAAGTGAGGGTCAAATAAGACTTAACAAATAAGACCTATTTCTGTTACAGGTTGGGTTATGCAAGAATTTCCCATGCTGAACTGAGTGATTCTGAAATTCAGATGGCCAAATTTAGGATCCCTGATGACCCCATTAATTACAGAGACAATCAGAAAGTGGTCATAGATCACAGAGAAGTTCCCAGGAAAATTCATTTCAATCCCACGTAAGTGCCTTTATGTTGCAGGCTACAGTTATGAGCTACCGTACCCTAAGGAACCTAAATATTACCTCAAAATGAGCAAGAAATTATATTTGGTTCCAGAGGTTTGTTACAAATAAGAGAACACATGATGATAATTTTAAAATCCTACTGGGGCTGAAGTTATGGTCTCCATGCTGTGCTCCCAACTCCAGGTAAGAAGATCCCACCACCACCACCATCATCAACATCTTCATTATGCTCACCATAATGCCACCATGATAGTGAATATTTGAACACTCCTGTGTCCCAGACCTGTTCTGGGTTCTTTGTGTGTTACCTCTATTTACCTTCATGGGGCTATATTCATGTTATGCCTATTTTATTTTATTTTACTTCGCTTGTTTTGTTTTTTGTTTTTGTGATACTAGAGAGTGAACCCAGACCTTCTCATTGTACATCCTTCCCAGTCCTCTGTTATCTTTTATTTTGAGATATAGAGTGCTGCTCAACTGCTAAATTGCCGAATTGCCCAGGTGGACCTTGAATTTGTAGTCCTCCTGCCTCAGCCTCCCAGAGCGCTGGGATCATAGGCATGTGCCATCACACCTGGCTATCTCCATCTAATAGACTAGGAAACTAAGGCTGAGAAACAGGAAGTAACTTCACTGGGAACATGTGGCTAGTCAGTGATGAGTTATTAAGCAGTGACGAGCTATTAAGAAGCTATTAAGTGTCTGTTAGTATCATAGGGTTGTTGTATTCTCAGGGTATGCTGCATATTAAATTTCCCTGGAAAATTTTAAAAAATACTATTGCCTGGGCGCACTCCAGATATCTGGACTTGGGAATTTAACATGTTCTTTCCAGTGTACAGTTAGAAATGAGACTATAGATTATGGATAACTGATTCATATCAATGGATATACAAAACATAGGTTTTTGTTTTGCCTTTTATAAAAATTGTGCTGAGGATTGAACCCAGCAAGCACTGAGCTACCTCCCCAGACCTTTTTAATTTTGAAGACAGGGTCTCACTAAACTGATCAGGTGGGCCTCAAGCCTATGATCCTGCTGCCTCAGCCTACTCAGCTGCTGGGACTGGAGACATGAACCACTGTGCCCACTGTGTTCTTGGTTTTTAATAGAGGTAATTTGAAAAATCTGTTTGCAGCAAAATGAATGATTTTGTGTAGATGCTCTTTTTTCACATGGCTAGAGAATGAGAGGAAAATTCCATGTTAAACCAAACATAGGCTGGTACTGTTTGGACAATTGAATGCGTATGTCTTGAGCTCTGGGTGAATGACTTGGAGATGACAATGTGTAATGTATGTACCATCGTTACTCCTGATTGGTGTGTTTTGAAAATTTTTTAAATTTTTTTCGTCTTTTATTTTTTCTCTTTGAAATAAAGTGGATTTGAAAAAAATAAGTAAGCCAAACACAGGACATTTCCTAAACATTATTATGACACTTGCTATGATGTGTGCCCTCAAAGCCTCACGCATCATAGGATTTTTTCAGAGGTGGCTAAATCTAGAGAGTGTGATTGATTCATGGTATAATGCTAAGATTAAGGGTGTGTGATTATTAAATCAGTCTACTGATTGGTTGATTTGGCACTGCCATAATCCTGGTAGAGTGGGTACGACAAGAGGGACAGAAACAGGCTTGTCTCTTTATCTCTTGCTTGTTGCTTTTGCTGTTTTTCTCTGCCATGAACTACTGCTCTTCTGCCATGTGCCACCCTACCTTGGAGCCAGCTGATTATGGACTAAAAGCTCTGCAAACTGTGAGCTAAAAACTTTTCCTCCCTTAACTTGTGGGTGTTGGGTATTTTGTCTCAGCAACCAGAAAAGCAACCAGTACAACAGTTAGACTGTTTTTACCAGCTCATAACTCTGTAAGTTTCTCAGAGTTCATTTTACTTGGGGAGGAAACGCTCTTCTCCATTCTCCTTTTCTTTCTTGTCTCTGCTTACAAGGAAAAGCTACATAGTTGTTGAATGTGAGGAGAGCTGTCTGCTTCTATTTCTGCACTTGTGTCATTCTGTGGAAATGGAATGCAGCTGTGCAGAGGCTGGACTGTGTGGTCCAGCTGCCCATTCCAGTCCCCAGTCCAGTTCCACTCTGGTCAGTAAATGGCAGAGGAGCTGTGGTCTGGAAACCTCCATTTCTTCCCCTAAAAGGCAGTGGGGTGGGAGGGGGTTGTGGTGCTGATCTGCTAACACTGTTTGAGGTTAGAATGTCACAGTGAGACTCAGGTCCTTAGAACAGCATGCAGTGAGTCCTCAGTCTCCCCAGTAGCTGCTAGAGCAGCAGTATGTTTGTAGTAGTAACACAGAAATGAAACAGAATGTTTCCCTCCTTTTGCTAATTGAGATGAGTTCTTAAATGGAAACTAGAAATTCTGAGAAGAAGGTTTTTTTGATTCCTTATTTTTCATATGCCAAGAATATGGAGGAATCTAAATACAAGATTTTTGGCTAACCACAACTGCAGATTGAGTCAAAGCAAATGTGACCCGGGATAAGTCTGCTTTCCCACTTGGTTTAATTATGAAAATGATGAAGGCGTAAGTAGAAGGCCTGTCTTAAAAATAGTGGTGAGAACATTTAAGATCTCTTAGCAGTTTCAAATATACAGTAAGTTATTAATTGTGCTTGCAGTGCTTTAGAATAGACTCCAGAATTTAATCATCTGGTATTACTGATATTTCATATGCTTTGGTTTCCCAGTTAGTGCCTGGCAACTTTTCTACTCTTGCCTCCATAAATTTAACTCTTTTGGAGCCCACATATAAATGAGATCATATAGTATTTGTCATCTGTGCCTGATTAATGTCTTCTAGGCTCATCTATGTTGTCCTAAATGACAAGATTTCATTTTTAAAGGCTAAGTAGTATTCCCTTGTATTGTGTGAGCATGTGCAAGCTTGTGTGTGTGTGTGTGTGTGTGAGAGAGAGAGAGAGAGAGAGACAGAGAGAGAGAGAGACAGAGACAGAGACAGAGACAGAGACAGAGAAAGAGAGAGAGAGAGAGATACTGGAGTTGAACTGAGGGGTCTTCACGCTAAGCTCATAACTCTGTAAGTTTCCCCGGTGCTTTTCTACTTTTAAAAATTACACTAAAACAGAGTCTTGTTAAATTAGTAAGTTTTCCAGGCTGGGCTCAAACTTGAGATCCTCATACCTGAGCCCCCAGAGTGCTGGGGTTACAGGTATGCACCACCACACCCGACTTGTAGCAGTCTTTTTTAATTTTTATGATCTTTTGCATTTTGTGGTATCATTACAAATGCTTTCTCTGTCACACATAATTTTATTTTTTTGAAATTTCTCCTTTTTCTCACTAAGTCTAGCTAAAGGTCCACCCAAATACAGTATTTGATTTTATCTTTTTCAAAAGCCAACTCTTAATCAATCTTCTCCATTTTTTTTCTATATTCTCATTATTTCTGCTCTGATCTTTCTCCCTCCACTCTCCCTCTCTCCCTTCCTTTCTCTTCTTTCTTTCTTTCCTTCCTTCCTTTGACTTTGAGCTTAGCCTGTTATTCTGTTTTAAAGATCTTGAGGTAAAAAGTTAAGTTGCTTGAGCTCTTTCTGTTTTTCTTAATGCAGGCATTTACTGATATAAATATCCTTCTTAGGACTGCTTTTGCTGTATCCCACAAGTTTTGATACATTGCGTTTCATTTTCATTTGTATCAAGATAATTTTTAATTTACCTTTCAATTTTTTCTTTGACTCATTGGTCATTCAACAGTGTGTTAAGGTTTCACATATTTATGGATTTTCTAATTTTTTTGCTGTTGCTAACTTCTAGTTTCCTATTACTGTGGTTGTAAAAGATACTATGATTTAAGTCTTCTCAAAATTTTTAAGGCATGTTTTATGGCCTTACACTGTATCTGTCCTGAAGAAGGCTCCATGGATGTAGTTGAATGACATATTTTATATGTATCTGTCCAATCCATTTAGTCTATTGTGTTGTTCAAATCCTTTTTCCTTACTGATTTTTCCATCTGGATCCTTTATTGAAAGTAGGATACTAGGGGCTGTGGACTTAGTTCAGTGGCACAATGTCTGCCACGCAAGCCTGAGGTCCTGAGTTCGATTCCTGGTACCCCCACCAAAAAGAAAAGTGGATACTAAAGTCATCTACTACCATTGTATTCCTTTCTATTTCTCCTCTGTTTTGTTAATATTTGCTTTTTATATGCTCTGATGTTGGGTGCATGTATAATCGTTATGTTTTATTGATGAATCAACTTCTTTATCACTATATAATGATCTTCTTTGTCTTTTGTGGTAGTGTTTGATTTAAAGTATATTTTTCCTGATAAATATAGCCACCTCTGCTATCTTTTGGTTACCATTTATGTGGAAAATCTCTGCATCCTTTCATTTTCAGCCTATGCCATTCAAGCTAATATGAGTCTCTTACAAGCAATATATACTTGGCTTTTTTTCCTCCTAATTGATTTGGTCACTCTGTTTTGTTTTTTTCTTTTCTTTTCTTTTTTTTTTTTTTTTTGAGACAAGGTTTCAAAGTGCAGTGCAGGCTGGCCTTGAACTCACTTTGTAGCCCAGGCTGGCCTCAAATTCACAGTGATCTTCCTGCCTTGGCCTCCCTGAGCGTTGGGTACAGACATGCATCACTGCTCCCAGCTCATCACTCTGGTTTTTGAATGGAGAATCTGACTCATTTACACTTAAAGTAATTATTGATAGGTAGAGACCTTGTGCTGCCATTTTAAATTTTGTCTTCTGTTTTTTTATTTCTTTTGTTCCATTCTTCTCTTGCTATCTTTTGTGATTTGATAACTCATCTACTACAGTTTTCTTTTGTTTGTAGTTACCATGTTTATATAGAATACACTACTTTAAGCTGTAACAACTTCATCTTCATAGGAAAATTATATATTTTAATTTCTTCACCCCCCGCACTGTCTTACTGATGTCACAGTCCACATCTTTTGTACATCGTGTACCCATTAACAAATGATTGTAGCTGTACGTTTGCTGGAAACTCTTTTTGTCTTTCAAGTTTTACCCTAGAATTAAAAGACCAGTTTTTAGGACAAGCCAGTCGCGGCCGAGCTGGCGCTGAGGTGGGCCGGCAGGTGCTGCCACTCATCGGGATGCGTGTGGTGCTGTGCTGGTCCTGGAGCCCACGAGCTGGGTGCTTACCTCGCCCTCCTTCCAATGTGGAGGGCACCTCTCTCTCGCTCTGCTGCCCAGCTTGAGGAGCGGGTGCTGTGGGCCTTGTGAAGCCATCCTTCCCACCCTTCCTCCTCAGTACTCTTTTCTTACTTCTGTGCCCCACACAGCCATTATAACTGTGCACTTGAACTTCAGTAATGCTCCTGTAAAGACATTTTTGTACATGGATAGTTGTTCAAATGGGTGTTTCTGTGAGGGAACAAATGCTGGAAAGCTTATTCTGCATCTTGCCGACTTGACTCCTATGCATAGCTATAAATCACTCAATAATCCCAACTTTGAATGTAGATAGATATACTGGATAACTTTGTGTATAGATGTGTGTTTGAATTTATTCTGTATGTAAATCTTACTTTTAATCTAAGTATATTATGAAATTCCTTCCACAATAAAATATTCTTAATATGTTTTTAATGATTAAATAATATTACATTATAGGGATGTACTAAACTTCAGGTAAGTACATTTATTTTCTCATTATTAAAAAACTCTTCCAGGGACTCCTTGTTATATCTTTGAGTATATCTTTGATCATTTCATCAGTATCGGTTGTAATTATAGAATGGCATTTTACTATCCCTTATTGAAATCCCCCACCTCATGCAATAGAGCTCTCACGGGTATAGTAGTTGCTAATGAAGGAAAGAAAGACAGTAGCCTCAGTTGCTCCAGGTCCCAGTTCCCTTTAAGTGCCTTTTGAATTTTATCATGTCAACCAGAGCTACATACACTAATTAACTAGTAATTCATCGTGAAGGTAAAATTAATAAAAGATTAATGCCCAGCATGCATTTGTGGATTTAGAAGTTGAATCAAGTTAGATTTTACATATGCACAAATGCATCATGAATAACATTTTAAGTTCCATGACCCCTTTGTCTATGAAATGGATGTTATTCACACAGAACTAGAGGAAAAATCCAGTTATTTTTCAGCAGTGCTATCACCTGATAATTTTTTTTTTTTTGAGACAGAGTCTCACTATACAGTTCAGGTTGGCCTTGAACTCACTTTGTAGTCTAGGCTGGCCTCAAACTCATGATGATCCTCCTGCCTCCTCCTCCCAAGTGCTGGGATTATAAGTATGCACCACCATGTGCAGTACTTCAGCTGGTAATTGTTAAATTGTGTTTTGGGGAGGATTCATAACCATGGGGAAAGGCTATTGGAGGTTAACATTTTGATTTGCCTTTCCCATATATGTAGATACTTCTTTATTTCTTCTCAAATTAATCACATTAGTGCTGATTTTATGATAGACAAAACCACAGTGAGTTATAGTTGACATTTTACATAAGATGAACATACTTTCTAAATGGTCTTTATATGTCAATTTTTTTTTCAGATTTGGATCCTACAAAGAAGGACACAATTATGAAAACAATCATCATTTTCATATGAATACTCCCAAATACTTTATATGATTTTTTTTTTTGGCCTTTTTGAGACAGGATCTCACTATGCAGTTCAAACTGGCCTTGAGCTCACTGTGTAGCCCAGGCTGGTCTCGAACTTGCAACAATCCTCCTGCCTCAGCCTCCAGAGTGCTCGGATTATAGGCATGTACCACCACATCTGGCTATGTGAATTATTTAAAAAGAAGTCACTGAAGTCATTGACAGGGAAAGACTAACAAACATGAAAATATAACATGAAAAAGTATAACATGAAAAAGAGTTTAATGAAAATGAAAAAATACACATGAAGAACCTCAATTTTTAAAAGCATGGTATCTCTGCAGTGGCAAATTCCATCAGTTTAGAAATATGTTGCTTAATAAAAGCATTTATTCAAATAAAATATTTTTAATTTTTTAGATAAACATTAGTGTGAGCTAATAGGAGAAAGTCATACTGTTCAAGATAAAATAGTTTTAGAATAACTCACCTTTTGTGATGTTGAAACACAATATATTGACTTCCTTATTAGCCAAAGGAGGACTTTTTAAAAAATCAAGCAGTCTTGAATGCCTTTTGGGACAAAACAGTGGGGAAAAAAGTTTCCAGGTTCAATCTAGTTGTTAGAAGAATGACATGTGAGGGAGGTGACTAACTCAGCAGCAGCAGTGGCTCCGTCACCAGCCTTCCCTGAGCCATGACGGGTTCATCTCTCCCCTTCTTTGCTAACATCTCCCTGAGGTTGGACACCAGTCAGGCTGGCAGGCTCTCAGGGAGCGCACCTGCACGCACGCGTGCCACGGAAGGAATCGTCTCTGTTAGAACCAAGCGGGTAGGCAGCCTGAGAGCGGGCGGGTTCAGCCTGAGAGCGCTGCTCTGCAGGGACGAGTGATTTCAGTGCTACCGAGGGAGACAAGGTCTTACAAGTGGAAGGACCCTTAAGTTTGTTTTATCTTTTGGGATTGGTGTAAAAACTAGAAGAGTATATTTAGAGGTTTTTTTTTTTTTTTTGTCACCATCTAAGCGGCCTCTTTGCATTTATTTTTTTAAAAAATGCTTTGAGCAGAGCTGTCTGCAAAACGTTAGCTCCCTCTGGTGGTTTTGAAACGTGCTCACAAGTGCTGTGACACTTCCTTCAAAGATGGATGGAGCCTCATTTACTCCTCTTTGGAGTGTGGGCCAGGCTTAAAGATTCACTTGTAATGAAAAGAATAAAGTGAAAGAGATAGTGTGCCACTCCAAGCCTCACAGAAGCTACTGGGGCTTCTGTCTTAGTCTGGCTGTCTTGGAGAAGCCAGCGACCGCGCTGTGAGAAGCCTTCAGGAAGGGTGGTGAGCAGCTGAGCCTGCAGCCATAGTGGAACTTCAGATGACTTCAGCCTAGCTGTGTGGTACTGGGAACCAGAGTTTCACATGTGAGTGGCCAGTGCTGTCCGGCTGAGCTACACTCCTAACCCCCTAGCTGCTATCTTGATTGCAATTTATGGGAGACCTAGGACCCCAATCATCTAGCTTTGCCACTCCCAAAGCTTAACAAATATTACTTGTTTTTTTAAGCTATTATGTATTATACTCATTTATTAACTATCAATAAATAATAGTAGTGGTACTTAAATGTACTCATGTTTGAGAGTACATTTGGCAACCACAAACATACTTATTCAGTGTCTGTTATACCCATTGTATTATGCTAAACATGTGGTGGTGGAAAGTGTTACTTAACTAAGAAAGACATGGCCCTAAACCCCAGTGTGGGAGACAGAAAGATACAAAGGCAGTTTGAATAATAGTGAAATCTTTTGCTAAACTAGGCGCTTTACCAGCATTGTCTCTTGATGGAAAGCCTCCAAGGTTAAGTAACCCAGGTACCAACTGGGGTCTTTTTACCTTTCAACTCTGGAGAAAATGGGCAAAATTCATTCATTCCCAGCCTACTCTCTCTAAAAGACAACATCCCTTGCACGACTTCTGGGAATCATGGGAGGTAAAAGGAGAAAGACGCAGATACTTGTAGTTATCTCCTTCTTTGATCTGTCACTGTAGTAGTTAGTTCACATGTGGTCTGATACCTGAGTTATGTTACTATCCAAGGCAAATACAAGCACAGAATGCAGTTTAGTGCGCCTAGCCAGTGCCTGGCTTGCAACAGGTGCTTACTATTTCCGGTAGTTCTGGGGAGCCAGATCTACACACACACACACACACACACACACACACACACAGCAAGAGCTGCCTGTATTTTATGACAAGCAAACAGAACTCAGTTCTTTCCTTGATTTCCTCAAAACAAAACACTGTTTTAAGTGGGTCTCTTATTTAATATAGTCGTAGAGGAGTTTATGTTACAGAAACTCAAACATCTTCAAATAGAATATTCCCTTGTTTTAGAAATCTTTTGTCTCCTCATCATGTAGATTAACAATCTCTCTTTTTTTGCAGTTAATTCTATTTTATTTTTAAAATTTTTATTTTTGGTCAGGGATATGGCCCAAGCACAAGGTCCTGAGTTTTATTCCCGGTACCAAAAACAAAAATTTTAATTTTTAGTATTGTATTTTGCAGTACATAATGATTGTATTTATCATGTGAAGTTGGTACTTGCTCATAACACAACTTAATAATTTTTATGTCCTCCCACCAATCTCTTGGTTCCTTTCCCATTTGCAAAAGTTGTATTTCCCTGTTTCCTATTATATGTCACAAGCTTAAATATTGCATGGTTTCTCTTATGTGAAAAACCCAAAATATAAATAAAGAGCAACACAAAAAAATAATCTTTCTTTTCTTCTCTGATTTTTTACACCTACCCTAAATTTCTGTTAATCTCTAATGGGAGTAGATTAATTCTTTTTTCTAAATCTCCTATTCACTCATCAGGCTGTTGGAACCTCACCTTCCCTCTCAGATGATATGTTCAAGTGTGAGACTTTGGTACATCTCTCAATAAATGATAAAACAGGCAGAAAGTTTGAATCACACAATTATACTGGAGTGACATACACAGTACATTGCCCCATGTAACTTCAAATTACCTGTTCTTTTCAAGTATACATGGAACAAATGTTCCAAAACTGACCATATGTCAAGCCACAGAATCAAGACTCAGAAGATACTGACTTAGCGGAGTGTGGTGGTGCACGCCTGCAATCCCAGGGAAGCTAAGGCAGGAGTAATTGCCATGAGTTCAAGGCCAGACTAAGCTATAAGTGAATTGAAGGCCAGCCTGAACTGCATAATGAGACCCTGTTTCAAAAAATACAAAAAAGACTTTCTGAATTAATAAAGAGTACATTTCCTGATGACAGAGAAACTAAGCCAGAAATAAAAGAAAAAAAGATGAGAAATCTCCACATTTCAGAAATAGATGAGTAGATTTCTAAGTAATCCATGGGTTAAAGAAGAGATCAAAATATAAATTAGAAAATACTTTGAACTAGTGATAATGAAACTGGAATATCAAAAATTATAGGACACAGTTTTGTGTTTCAAGGCAAATATGTAGTTTTAAGTGCATGGACTATTAAAAAAAAAAAGACTGAAAATCAGGTTCCTAAGTATTCATCAGTAGAAACTTGAAAAGGGAACAGAAAATTAAACTTAAAAGAGTAGAATAAAGGAAACAAATATAAGAGCAGACATTAATGAAATGAAAAACAAGCAATTATGCTAGATAAAAGTTAATAAAACCAGAAGTTGGTAAACCAGTAAAATTGAAAACTCTTTGGTAACATAGATTAAAAGAGGAGGCAAGTGAGAAGGCAAAATTGACCAACAATAGGATGAAAAAGCAGAAATAACTACAGATCTTCTAAGCCACTATAAAGTAAAATAAGAATTTATGAACAATCTTATAACAATTGATTTGCCTCAAAAATATAACTTACCACAACTGATACAAGAGGAAACAAGAGACTCATGAAAGGAATAAAATTTATAATTAAACAAGTAAACAAAAACAAAAGTTCTGAGCCATTTTGTCAAGCTCAGAGGTGAGAAAAACCAGTGTGAGTTCCATCTGTCCCCTGGAGGTCAGGTCATTCCTTTGGCTGCCCTTTTCTCCCTCACTTTAGTCCCTCTTCTTTCCCCTACAGCTGATATGCAGACTTCATATTTTGGCACCAGGCTGAAGACAGCAGCCTAACTGTGTCTGTTTTATCTGCTCCCAGAGGTCAAGAATGAACTCTTATATATGAAGCCTGATAAAAATACAGTGAGTGTGGTGAACCAGCACCATATGCGCGCCCCCAGCAGAAGGGGGACAGCCAGACCCCAGCCTTTCCCCATCAGTCAGCACGATTTGCAGACTGCGGGGGAAGATAACAAGGATTTACCAAGAAGCAAGTCCTCCCTGCAATCCAGTGCCATGCTCTGGCCACCAGCAGTGGGGAGACAGCCAGACTCCAGCCCCTTCTGGCAGGCTGGGAAAGGAGCCAAACCAATCCCCCTTTCCACCCCCTGTTCCTGCACCCCGTAAGTGACCAGCTCATCTGGAGAAAACACAGACTGCGATGATAGCTATTGAGGTGAAGTGCAATTTGATGCTGTGGTGTTTTGGTGTTTCAGACTTTGCAGGCCTAAGGGATGGTGGTCTGATCATCTATTCAGAGGATGACGGTACATGGTTAGGCATCTGTGGGGGATCTCCTTCTGAGGCTGGTGACCATTGTTGATTCCCTATTGTCTTCTTTGAAGTTCTGTATGATTTTCATTGTTTTGTTGGGGGTGGGTTTTATTCTCTTTTACTTTGTTTGATTTTATTATATCTGATGGCATGGACAGCTGTTTCAAAGATAGCAAGACATATTATGATAGCCATTTTGGGTTTACTACTGTCTTGTTTTGAAGTCCTTTATTGCATTCATTGTTTTGTATTTATTGGTTCTGTTCTGTTCTGTTCTGTTCTGTTCTGTTCTGTTCTGTTTGATTACTGTGTCTGAAGGTATCTGAAGCTATTTTGAAGACAGCAAGAGGCATTATGGTAACTATTGTTGATTTCATATTGTTTTGAAGTCCTGTGTCATTTATATTGGTTTGTTTTGATTAGTTGTATTCTGTTTTATTTTGCTTGGTTTTAGTCTCTTTAATATTAAAAAAAAATTTTTTTAAATACAGTGAATATTTAAAAAAATTTTTTTTATTTAAAGAGAAGAAAAAAAAATAAAACAAAACAAAACAGAATAAAGGGTAGCAACAATACAGAATTCCAAGGAAAAAAGGAAAAGAACAACAAAAAAAAAAACCCAAGAGATTATTGCTTGACAAATTACATACTGACTTCTTGGAAATAGTTGTCCAAATTATAAAGTTAAAACATGTAAAGTAGACATTCAAACAGTGAGACTGTTAACAGTTCTGCTCCACGATATGACAAAAACAGCAATATGATCATCCATCTTACCCACTCAAATAGACATGTAATTATATCAAAAGGGTGAAACTATGCTCAACTATAGCAGAGTAAGACATATGGTGTTAGATACTGTTGATGTCCAGTTGACTTAATGTAAAGTACTGTGTTGCCTATGTTGTCCTGTTCTGATCTGCTCTGTACGGCCCTCTTTTGTTTTATTCTCTTTTAAATTAAAAAAAATTATATCAAAAGGGTAAAATTAAACACAACAAAACAGAGCAAAGCGGATCACAAGAAAGCAATGTAAGAGACATAAATTCCAAAACTAGACAATTGGAAATATTTACTCTCTATCGTATTGACTCTTATTTTCTTCCAAATAGTTGTCCATATTGTCATATACAGGGAATTCACATGAAACAACATAGTATGGCATTGATCTGAGCAGAATGAGGAGGGCATTTCAGGTCTTCAAGATCAGACAATAGGGAAGCCAAAAATGGCTGTCATAGTGTCTCTCATTCCCCTAAAAACAGCTGTCCATACCTTCATGTGTGTTGAACTTAAACAAAACAAAACAAGCTAAAATCACTTTGAATGAAGAATGATAGTTTTGGTGGATTACACATCATGACATTATGGAATCAGCACTGGGTACTGTAGTGTCTTTTTTTCTTCAAAGTAGTTGTTCATTTCAACATGTGTTATATAGTTGGTTCTTGTAAACTGTTTATAAGCTCTACACATGCATGAGCCTCTAAATGTATATCTATCCTTTCTGTATTAGAGGTAAAAACAAAACAAAGCAAGATAAAACAAAACAATTCCTAGAAAAGCATGAAGCGAAAAAGTCATATATAACCGCAATACAAGGTAATCTACAATGGTTACCATGGTGTCTCAGCAGTATATAACAACGTTAATAAAAACAAAGCATTGGTGACATTATAAGACTTCAAAAGCAAGTAATAATCAAACCAGAGTGGGTATCTTAATGAATCTTGTCATCTTCAGTGTAGTTGCATATACTCTTAGGCTTGATGCTATCCATCATAACAGATTTAAATAAAATCAGTCAATATAAAGTAGGAATCTAACAACCCAGATGCAAATAAGATCAGTCATAATAAGACAGTATAAGTTATAAAGGGCTTCAGATTAAGTTGATAGGAAATTAGGAATGATTACCATACTATGTCCTCTTATTTTTGGGATAACTGACTATGTCCTCAAGTCTAGTGTAAGTAGACAAACTGGAACAGCATGTAATCCATCCAAGCAGAGTGGTGAGAATAATGTAAATTTTAAATCTTGTTACCCCATTAACAATATCCTCTGCCTTCCTTTTTTAAACAGTTCCTCCCCTTTCACTCCCATAGGGTGCACTGCTTGTTTTGGGTCCCACTGCCTCCCTATATAGAGCATCTCAATGGACCCTATCTCCTGATCTACTCTGCCTGTGTTTCTCTCTGTTAATATTTCGAGGCCATCTATACTAGAGATTACAGCCAATCTTCTCTGCCTTATTTCTGCTATTCTGTTTTTCTGCCATTGGTTGTCTATTTTTCTGTTCCACTCCACTGTCTGCCCCGTTCACTGAGGCCTCTCTGCCATTGTTCCTGAAATGCTCATATTCTTGTTCTCTCTCTCTCTAAAATGTCCTTCAGTATTTTTTGTAGGGTTGGATTGGTGGTCACAAATTCTCCAAGTTCCTCTTTGTCATG
>PVJX010007016.1:0-73602 GCA_004027295.1 Dolichotis patagonum
ATATATATATATATATATATATATATATATATATATATATATATACACACACACACATACATATACCTGATCATAAATGTTAACATAATTTTAATGCCATAAATATCAAAAGAACCTTATTTGAAATTCTGATATTTCTTCTTTCTTGATAATACAGTGCTGTGCAACAGGCTTGCCATTTGCTCATGTCACTTGTTAGATTTTATATTTATTTTCCAACCATAAAATAAAATATTTGCTTGTAGGACATGGTCTGCTCTTCCTTTTTATCATTTAACTAATGTTATCCTGAAGCATACCAAATAAACGTGAATGGTGAAAGACAAATATTTGTATTAGGTGTACATTACTGTAATTATGCTACAGGAGATTGGTAGAAGAGGTTACAGTAGGAAGTTTCAGAAACAAAATTTTTGCTGTCATTTAGCTCTCATACCTTTTCCAGTCACCACCTTAAGCTTATATTTTCTGGAGCAGAGTGAGAAGGTATTAGACATTGGCGGTGGGAGAATGAAGACCTTGACTATGTGTGAATAGGCAAGGTCATAATTTGCTTTATATTTAATAACTCCAGGGAAATAAAGACTTAGTAATTTAAAAATCTGGGTCCTCTACATAAGTCAACTAGTCCTGATTTATGGGACATAAGGACAAGGAGCTTATTGAATAGTGCACTATATAGTACTAGGGACTACTGCACATATCTGAAAACCAGGCCCAAGTGCCAAATTATTAACACATAATTAATTAGATGGAGGCAAATAAACTAGATATATAATACGAGGATGAAAAGGAAAAATGGTGAACACTCACAAAAAGAGATTTAAAAAGGAAAATACTTGAGAAATACTTTTAGAAGTATGATATAACTATTTAAAAATATTTACCTCCTCTTTATGAGAGTAACAAGAAAAGGCCACCTAACTCACTTAAAAGAGATCAAAGAAGATGCAACAATTATTCTATGACTAAAGACTTATCCTAGTCTTTCGTCAAAAATGTCATTCAATCTACTTCATATTCTCTTTTGGATTCAAAGATAGAAAACTTACCTGGTATTTCTTGTGAATTATTTGTCAAAATCCTACTGAACAAACAAGTTACAAGATAAGCATTCACATAAATTGTTTTATTTAAGTCTCTTAACAGCCCAACTGGGTAGAACTCATTATCTCCATTTTACTGTTAGCTAAATGGAAATTCAGAGAGTAAAGAACCAGTCCAGAGAAAGTCTGCACTACACTTCAGAGCGGGAATTTCCATTTGTTTATTTCACCTTTAAAATCTATGATTTTACAGTTGCTTTAAAATGCTTGTGTAAAAATGTCATTTATTTATGAAAATGAATACCAGAATTTGTAGTACAGTTAGCTTTTACTGATCAGCAGAAACACTATCATTAGATATTTCCAAGTAGATGTAAAAAATATGTAATTTTTACTGCTTAATAAACCCAATTTCATAATAACAGAGGCACCACGTATTTTCCACGTGGTAAGATAGATAACAAGGCTCTAAAATGAGTTCTTTGCTATTGCTTTGTTGTTGTTGTTGAGTTGCTGTGTTAAAAAAGTAATGCTTCGTAATTAGGTACCAATCAGGAACTTTCTCAGTACTATATTTATACAAACCAGACAAAGATCGCATTTTCCATTTTGCGGTCTGGACACCTGGTACGCAAACTCTAACAACAGCCCAAGGATAATTGAAACCATCTTTCATGTGTCTGACATCTAAACAAGACTTAGAACTTTGAAAACTATACAACAAAAAGAGATAAGCTTTTTTTCACATTACTATTATGAGTGACAATATTTCTATCTTTAGTTGATATGTTCTTGTGCCCACTTTGGTAACTTTTAAAAAATTCATTTTCCATTTAATAAAACACTTCGCTTTGGCAAAAGCTAATTATGTTATGCACAAGCCACAGAGATAATTATAGTTTATCCAGACACTCCAAATCTGTTAGTGGAAACACGTACAGGGTGATGAGAAACTCACACATCATTATCCAATCGGAACAGCTGTCTACTTAATCTTACTATAATCAAATTGAAGTTTTCATCTCATTGTTTGTAATCTGCTATGATCTTGTGTGTTTTTTACTGATATAAAGATATATCTGCATTTTGTCATCAGGCCCACATGAGATTTTACTAGGACTAATATGGTTCACTCAGCCAAATACGTCCCTTTTCCAGACATAATTTAAGGTGAGACTTGTAATTAAATTTAACTAACATGAACATACACTAAATTCTCAGTATTAAGGGAAGCAGGATACCTTCTGCTAAAAGTTCACAACCAAATCTTGCTAAGAAGAAAATAACTTCACTTATTATATAGTGCATCAAATTTCCTTAAGTCTTGACTTACCAAATTGACTTAAAAGTAGTGATGAAATGTCATGATTTCCACTCAATGATCTGCACGTTAAATAATTAGCAGTGACACGGGAGGCATTTCTTTTTAGAGCATTATTAATTCCTTACTGATTATTGTTTAGCACTTTGTCAGCTGGGCTTCACTTATTCCAAATGTTGGCATTTCCACTATTTCCGTTGGAACTTTCCTCCATAATCGAACAAATTTCACTGCTAGATTGTATTTCCTGACATTGAGGTCATCCTCTTCCTGATGAATATTATTCTGGAGATAGTTGCCTAAAATCTGCTGCACCAAAAATTAATTTTGCTTTGTTTCAGCTATGTGGGAGGGTCAACAGTCATTTGTAAATTTCCCATGAATAATAAGCTTGTTCTTATCTGTGAAGTGTCACCATTAACTATTTCTGAATAATGACAATATTATTGTTTTTGTCAAGGAAAGAAAAAGTTACAAAAGAGTAGCTAAAATGTTTAATCCTTTGTACACTGGCAGGAAACATCAGGCCTCCCTCTTTGGATAGAAAAAAACCACAGGTGAAAGGAAAATCATGCTGTTGTAAAAGAACCATAAAATCTATCCTACCATTTAGAGTTAAACAGAGTAACAAACAAGCCAAACACACTCACATCTACTCATCCTAATTAATATTTTCATTCATGAACCAACAGATGTTTGAGGTGGGAAATACTTAACAATTTCATTTGTTCTTATTTTTAATGTGAGTCTATAATTTGTAATTTGGAAATTATGGATTTTTATAATTTTATGTTAATCATAAACATTTAGCCTATTCAAATAATGATTATATGAAATTCACCCCATTTTATATATAATATACTTTTAATTACCCAACATACCTCACCAAAAGATTTACCAAGTAGACATATGTATACAAACTTGGCATTAGAGATTGATTTTACTCATTTTCTATTATTGTCTTTTTAAAAAATTTGCTGCCTCAGATAAATGATGTTTTTATTATAAATACTTAGTCCTTACGGGGTACTATATTCTGAACTAGCAGTTGGAACTCCCAAAACAAACAAGCAAAGCAATTTTTTCCAATAGCATACTATTTAAAAATTACTGGGAGTGAATTTTTCATTTCTATACACACACATCCTGTGGTTTTAAAAACTCAATAAATAAATTTTAATAAACTTAATTAGCATAATTTTCAGGTTAATCCTCAAACCATAGGTTGTAATGCATGAAATGAATTTGAAGAAACAACATAATCAAAACCCAAGATATTTTGAAATCACTAATGGCTGCATTTAAGTAGAGTGGTGTGATGTAATAAAAGTTGCAATGTGGAAAAAAAAAGTCATTTTGAGCAGCCAATTATAAGGTAAAATCTACTCTTCCTTTTTTATCTTTGTTACTACTCTAATATTTTCTCCCAGGAGGTGAAAACAGAGAACAGAAGACCCAGGACTAAGACTCCTTGATATAACTGAGTGACCAAAATGACACATAGTTCACAGGAATGATATCAGTAGAACCAGGCCACATAGTATAAAAGTACTGCAGGGGCCTCAGGAGGGAATACAGTCACTCTATATACGGAAACACATAATAATATTGGTCTTCTCAATCATTCAGTGAGAAGGATAGAATGACTATATTGGGTAAAAACAAAAAGACACATTTCAGAGTCAATTACACAAATGGCTAACCTAAAACCCCATCTTCTGCTAACTAATCAGTCATTTTTTCTCTTACTTTATCAAAGTTCTTCCTGTCTGAATAACATCAGTAGACAGAAACAAATAAATGTAATGATAGATACTTTTAGCATGTCTAGCTTTTCTCTTTTCAATATTTTTGGAACTTATACATAGTTTAAAGGAAAGATCTACCTTAGATCGCAGGATTTCCAAAGCAGATAAATTCATATAATTGAAATCCTCTTGAAAGTATATGATTAGAGAATTTTTATTATAATGAATGTATTTTTATTTGAATTTTCAATTTTCTAAATTTAACCATTAAATATAATATCATACACTTAATAGAAGATGATGTCTTTTCTGCAAGTTATAACAGCTTAAATTATCAATCAGAAAGTTACATGTCAATTATAACACAGCAGTGAACATCTAGACCTTGTTATTTCTTCTGAGGGAGTAGATAGGGGTTTTTTATTTTCCTCTTATCAAGGCTTTTTGCTTACACCTTAACTAGGCTTTCTTCTTAGAGGATGGACATTCTCTATAGCTAATAGAAGTGTTCTTAGGACAGACCACCTGGAAACCAGACTTGCGATATTCTATCTTGGCACAATTAAATGTTCTATATTTGGCAAATTATGGCTAGAAAAATCTAATGAGAGGCTATTTTCCTCCATTTAAATACTTCTCCTGTGTCATAAAAGAGGCCCTGAAAGCCTCATTTCTAGAGTGTCTATCATATAGTAACGATATTCTTGAAAATTCAGAGACAGGTGTGCCACTGAAGAAACATTCGCTTTCCTTCCCTGAAGTCTAGCAGAATTAAAAAGACTTATGAAGACTGAACGTGCTCTACAATTCATTTAAATTTCTGTAAGTTATCAAAAAATATATCTGTGTCTAGACAGCAAATCTAAGTGTCAAGTGAGGATTCAAACTATATAATTCTGGTTAAGGGAAAACACTTAACAGAGTTTGCCTGGGGATTGAAAACTGGGGGGAAAGAGGTGAACTATCTTGTGTTATTTCTTTTTCCAAAATTGTTTTTACAAAACATGGTAATGTGTCACTATTGTACAAGTTATTTTCAAGGTGCTTCTCAAGTTCAGGGTTCCAGGGGCATCAACATTAAACTCAGAAAAGTTCTTGCCTGAGTAGATTTTAACAGTCCCTTAGTTAATGAGAGCAGTTGTAAATTCTCTGTGACATTCGACAAATAATTTCCAAGGATTAATAATTGAGAACATTGTCAATAAATACAAAAGATCTCGATTTCTCACCAACACAAGCATTCTCACAGTCCTTCAAAATTTACTTTTTTAAATGTTTTGCCCATCTTCTCATCTCCATTCCCATTTCATTGGTTCAGGGAGCTCCCATTACTCCCAGCCCTAACCTCTTTCCACTTTGCTTGTTCTAAATATGGTTTTCATTATCAAATATATGCTTAGACTTTCAAGTGAATCCTGAACTATAAGTAGGGCCCTTTAAGGCTTGTCACGTGATGGCCCCAAAATATCTTTCAGACATCTTTATCTCTGCACTCATCATTGACTCTAGTCTCTGGTCACTTAACAGCTTCCTGTTGTCATGTTACTCCTCCTGCTGTACCCTCCACTTCTTTTTGATGAGGGTCCCTTCCTGTGATTCAACTCTGTTCCAATATTGCCCTTTTCAGGAAATCTTTCTTCTGCACAACTTGTATTATGGAGCCTAATAAAGCTGGCCTTGCATTAACAGTTACTTTTTGGTAGTTCCACTCTCTAATTACTAAGAATGTTGAGGACAGAAAGCGTGTCTTGGTTATAGATATACTCTCCATGGTGCCTGGCTCAGCACTTGGTACATAAAACAGAAGTTTCTTATCTGAAGAAATGGGTGTGACTCCCCCTGAGGACACAGAGAGATGACACTTTCCAGACACTCCCTAGCTCAAAGCTTTGTACATACAACAGAAACGTGTTATCTGAAGAAATGGTTATAGCACTTCTTGGAGACCCAGAGTGATGACATTCTCCAGATTCACTTGAGCAAAATATGGTCTCGCAGCTGAGTTCTGAAGAGCAGAATGTGGATGGGGTTTGTGTATGCCACTTCCAGGTCAGGACTGTAGGCTTCCCCAGTGTTTGAAGTTACATGACAAGGCTAGTGTTGGTGAGACATGGCAATGGTGGAACTTCAAGATGAAAGGAATCCCAGCAGTGAGTGGAAAGTAAACTAATACTCTCTGCTTTGACTACGATTTGAATGTTTAAGATGCTGGGTGTTATCTATTGCATCAACTAATGTGTCCTTATTAGTATAGTGAGTTACCTGACTGTTCACCTAGTTGTTGCAAAGGAGAGTGATACTAATCAATTTATCTATCTATCTATCTATCTATCCATCCATCCATCTACATTTTAAATTATCTTTACATATGACCATCAATCTTAATCACTAATTGCCTTGCACATTAACTATTCTAACAATTATTTTAAATTTAAGATGCTTTAGAAGGGATTGACAATTTAAACATCAATGGCAAACAATTTCAGTACCTATGACTGTTAATTTTTTTTGTCTTTTACATTGCTCTTGTTCATTTGTGATTCAATAGAAACAAATCAAAACTTTCCAAAGCAATAAGCTTAATTTTCTAAACAATGTTTTTTGTATTCACATTATCAGCTATATGTTCTAAATTTTTAATTAAATTTCAAAATAAACCACAAATTAACAACTGCCATAAGTAGCTTTGTGAACAAATACGACTGAGACTAATATATTTACTATACCATACAGATTTTATTCACTTTAAGATTTGTATATATTAACAAATTTCTCTTCTCCTCTGATTCTATGCTTAGGATCTCAGTTAAATGTGACCGATCCACATACCACACTGTTGCATTTGAGTTAAATGATTATTTCTTTAGAATTTTAACTGATACAAAACCTTCTTAACTGGATTGAGAAAGGCAGCCTTTATTAGCATGCTTTACTTTTGTTTTTATGGCTGTGTGAGCTATTAATCTAAGGAAAATATTATGCAGGGGCATTACACTTTGAAAGAAATTATGTTAACATTTTTGTGTTTTACAAAAGCAGTGTAGCCATCAATATGGTGGGTAATACTTTTCTATGTGCAAGATTTCTAACAGCATTTTTTAATGTTAGTAGACATTCACCTGTGTGATAGGCCTGTTTATTATTTGTACTTCACATTATATAAACATAAATTATATTACTCAGTTGCGTATATTAAAAAAAATCAGTGTGAGATACACATTTTGGTCATTATTATTTTAAACAGTGAATTCAGACTCAACCTTTTTTCTTCATTATTTTAACTGCCTGAAGAACTCATCCTCAGCTTTCTCACCACTCTTCACACATTTACCATTTTGAAAACCTATCTCATCTTTCTAGCACTAGTTTTTCTCCAGACTCTGCTGTATTTGCTGGCCTTTTCTATTAAGTTATACATAAAATGGTTGCAGTAGTTAGTTTTATAAAGAAAAATAAGAAGGTTATTCAGCTCACAGTTTTGGTGAGTATCAGCTTAGTTCTAGTGAGGGCACTCACAATCAGGTCCTATCATAAAAGACACAGAAGCCAGAGAGCTGCATGGGACCAGGCTGATGTTGTCACATTAACCCTCCCAACACCTAATGTGGGTCATATCTTAATACTTACAAACACCAGGACCTCAGTGACCTAAACTTTCCACTGGAACCAATCCTTAAAGAGTACAGCAGGTCCCATATCACCATATGGACTCATGGAAGACCAACTATATCCAAAGCATGGTCCTTATGTATTCAGAGTTGAGCATTCTTGTCCTTTGGAATGGTTAATACCGGAAACTGTTATCTGTAAGTCTTATCGGTGTATTCAGAAACAGACATTTATCACTCTGTGCTCCTTCAGATTCACTATTAGGAAACAGCTTTCCAGAAAAAAAAAAGGAAACAGCTTTCTGGTCTAGCCATCCTTCCTGGGTTCCTAGAATTTCCATCCCAATTTCCTCATAGAACAGATGAAGCTGCATCTTTGTGTTTAAAGAAAAGATGTATTTTCCTGAAGTTTTATACTTTTACCAATTTGGTAAAAATTCCATGAATTAGAAAGTCTCCAGCTCACATTTTGTGTACATCTTTACAATCCTGTTCTTTTAGAATAAGACCATACTTTCATTTTTCCCTGGTTTCATTTATGGATGGATTTGCTGGAATGTCAGAACTTTCATTCATGTAGAATATTGATCTCACCCTTTTGCAGCTGCTGGGACATCACAGTTTCTCTATTTGGGCAACATTACTCCCCAGGGATTTATTGCAACTGTCTAGAACCAATGTCTGGGACTTCAGACCAGCACTAAATACATTTGGCTAGACTTTGAAATTCTTAGCCAGATGCTCCATTTCTTCCTATCTATACCAGGATAGTCAGGTATTTTATGCCTAAGTACATGGTTTGCTTTTATGTACATTGCTTATTATCGATCAACTCAAAATGTCCTTGCTTAGCTTTGGAGTTCTGTAATATTCATTTGTTAACAATTTGTATTCACAATGAGTCTTTTTATACTCTGCCTTTGTCTTAAAAAAATTAAAGAAGCTCCACTAAACTTCCTTTATGCCACTCAAGCTACTAGTAAGCAGAAGTGATGTCAGAGACATCGCTCTAGGTCCCAAAGCACCTACCAGAGTGGCTGGAAGGTGATTAGGGATATAACAGGTCCTAGATTTCTGATAATTCCTCCTCTTAAAACAAATTAAAGTATAGATTAATCCCAAGAAGTTAATCTAGATTGATGTTCATTATTTGAAAAAAAAATAAATGGGATATAGAATCAATAAAAGCAGTAAACATGCTTTCTGCAGTCTGAAGTGGAATAATAGAAGATAAAAAAACTTCTTCACAGAGGCAATTGGGTCTAGTAATCAACAGAGAAAATCAGATACTCCAAAATTGTTCAGTGCAAAGCCTTCTTCTCTATTCTAAAAAATAAAATTGTACCCCTTGGCTTTAAATGAAGACAATCCCTTCAAATTTTCCTAAGTACCATTATTTTGAAATTATTTCATAGATTAATAATTAATATTTAAAATAAAAATTCAACAAGTCATAAATTAATAATTAATATTTAAAATAAAAATTATGTCATAAATTAATAATTAATATTTAAAATAAAAATTCAACAAGTACATATTCTGATTCCTGGTTTTTCTAATGATACATCCTGGAATTTTGAAACCATTTTTGATACATTTTAAAGTATTACAGTAACTTATGCTGGTAAAATAGAACATATAGCTTTCCATAGTACATGAAGGTATCATTATATTTCTACATGTGTATTATTGTATTTATATACACAAATGTGTGTATGTCTTAAATATTAATATTAATTTTCTAAATTTTTCTTTGTAACTAGTAATTTTTATCTCCTAATGAATTAAACTTCCTTACTAAAAGCATAACATTGATTAAAAGGTTAATATTGATCATTTTATATATACAGAAGAATGGAATTGTAAACATTGATTAAAGTTTTCCAAGACCTAGATGATCTAGGATCATATTCCTGTGACATTTTCTTCTTTGTAATTTCTAATACAAATTACTATCGATTATAAAAATCTTGCTAAACTGTGTTGTGTTATTCTACCTTCAAAATCATATGAAATCTAATCTTCCAAAGTTGCATCTGGCTGACAAGAAAATATCGACATTGAAGATGAAAACAATAAGAAAACCAATTATCAGTGGCAACCAGATATCAAAATTTAGCATAGAAAAGGCTGATGTCAGAAACTACCATATTCATATTCAAGATTTCAAATGTTAACTGTTTTTTTGTTGAGCGAAGCATTTTGAAGAAAATGAATTTTATGCAAGGGGAGAACCCTGTCAGCAATGGTGACTATGGTAGACAAACTTAAAGTACTAAAAAAGAGGAATACAAGTAGAGAAATTAAAGATTCAGAAGACAGCTGAAGCAAAACAGGACTTTCACTTCGAAGTCAAAAATTGTAAGATGTGAATGCAGAAATAAGCTCTATCTTCCAGAAAGAAAGGTAAAAGAAACTGAATACAACAAGTTAATGTAAGCTGATATACACCAAATAGAGAAAGTCAAAATAATAAGTAACAATGTTCAAAAAGTAAACAAATATGAGAAAAGAGACTTGCTTGAGCAACACCAGCAAAGGTCTAAATTAGGTACATTTTGGAGTAATCCAAGAACTAAGAATTAATAGAAACTATGAACATTTTATACAAAATGATGAAAGCTAAAAGGCTGGAATGAACAGAAAATGTCATGAATTTGACCCACAGTATCAAAAAAAAAAATCAAGTTATCCAGAAAAATCTATTATGTCAAGAAGTTCTGACAGTTCTCTGATGTACTATGAATGAATGCAATAGAAAAGATGATGTTTATGATGCCAAGTAAATAATATCAATAAATAGCTTATAAACTGCATACTTTATTTTTCAGGAACACCTGTTTCCCTAGTGAAGTAAAATCAGTAGTCCACTAGAGGCTAACAAACGTTAAAGAAATATCAGCTGACATAATTCAACAGAGATTCACAGATGATTTTAATTTCTAATATTTTATAACTTGTCTTCCCAACTTCATGTGCAGTAAGTTTGCCACCCCACAAAATAATCTTTCATAATTAAAATATAAAAATCAACTTTTAAAAAAGCCATGGATATGCTCAGTGGCACAACACCTGCCTGGCAAACATGAGGTTATGAGTTTGATTATTGATACAAAAAAGAAGAAAAAAAAAGAAGAAAAAACTAACTCAATTAAAATTTGCTGTGCTTTTTTAAAGCTGAATAATATTCCATTGTATAAAAATACCATATCTTTTCATTCATTCTGCAGTTGATGGGCATTTTGGTTGTTTCTTAGATTTAACAAATGTGCAAATTATGAACATGGGAGCACATACATCACTGTGATATGACCTTTTCAGGTTTTCTGGGAAAATACCCAGGAGGAGAATAGCTGGGTTGAATGTAACTTCCAATCTTAGTCTTCTGAGAAATCTCCATAGTGACTTCCATAGTGGATGTACCAATCTACATTCTGATAAATAAGAATCATATTTATAAATATCACATTGTATCTCTAGTGTAAAAAGTACTAAGAACTGTAGGAGTAATAAAACCCAAAATGTGTAATTGCTATTGTCAAAAGGAAAGGAAAAGAAAGTGCTCTAAAAAATACAACTGCATATGTGTTTATGTGTGTAAGATTGATAACCATAATACTAAGTTTTTGTTAAATTGTTGAGCAGAACTGTTTGCAGTCTCACTGTTTGAATGTCCACTTTGTGAGCTTTAATTTTGTATATTGAACAACTATTTCTAAGATGACAGTATATAATTTGTCAACTAGTGATTTCTTAGTGTATATTTTATTTTATTTTATTTTATTTTACTTTGGAATTTTGTATTATTGCTTCCCTTTTTTCTGTTTTGATTTTTTTTCTCTTTAAATAAAACTAAAAAGAAAATTTGATGTGCTGAGACATAGCTCAGTGGTGGCATTTTTGCCTACATTGTGAGTTGGTTTCAATCTGCAGTAATGAACAAAAGTAATCTCAAATATTGAATTATAAAGAAAACATTTCTGGAAAAAAAATTTCTTAGACAATTTATAAACTCAGGTATAATCCAGAGCTGGAAATCATGGACCATTCATTTCTTTTCTAAGGACTATTTATTTTGCTATGTAGAATGAACATCGTATTTCATTACCTAAACCACCCTTGTTCCTGCCTTCTCTGACCTAGAACAGGTACCCTTCCACTACACATGCTCAGAAAATCCTCAGTACTAGCTCAGTCCCATGCTGCACTTCTCCACCCTTAGACTTGGCTTCTCAATTTGCTTGAGGTTTTCCAGAACAAGCCCATACCTTCATAATTCTCAACAATAACCTGTCCCAGCCTACAGCACACTCACCTCAAAGCCATTCTGACTTTTCTTAGGCAATAATGAAATAATCAAATATAATCCAGCCATAAGTTTGCTCACCTTCTTCCTTCCAGTATGGGTCCTTCGATGGCATCCTCTCTCCATAAGTTTCCATTAAACTAAAACTAAGGCCCCAAACTCCTACCAAACATAATTCTCCTTTACTTAGGTTCAGAACTACTTTCTAATTAACAACGCTCTTTGTTCTAACCAATGTTCTAAGCTTACAATAAATTACAAATTCTACTCCAAAGAAATTACAATATTTTGTCCTTGAAAGGACTCTGTTCTCAATGTAATAAATCTTCTTTGATTCTTGTATCTGAAAACAGTATGTCTTTTTTTATTCTTTAAGTTTATTTTTCTCCTTTGTACTTATTATTTCCTAATACAACATCATTCTTAAAATTTTTATTAGTAAAATTTTTTTATGATTCTTATATTTATAGTATACAATGTTTACAATTCCGTGTGTGGAATTGGTACAGTATGCAACACAACCTAATTGCAATTTCATCCTTTTCCCCCCCTCTTTCTTCCCCTTCCCTCCATCTCTTGATCTCCTTCCCATTTCCAAAAGATCTATCTCCCCATTTCCTATTATCTACCTTTTATTGTGCTCTTTATTTATAAGTTGAATTTTTTGTATAAGAGAAACCTCCTGTATGTCCATCAACAGATGAATGGATAAAGAAATATGGTGTTTACACACAATGGAGTCCTACTCTGTCATAAAGAAACACTACATGTGTCTCTGATAATTTGTTCAGCACCTCTCTCTCCAGTCTAGAATATAATGTATTGGCAACATAACTTTTTAAATGTCTATAACCATGTTACATAGAATAATGAGCACTCGATAGATAATCATTAATCAAATATATAAATATACTTTCAGTGTTTTTCAATGTAAAAACAATTTTCATTCTCCCTCTTCCTAATCACATGCCTTTCCAACTAGAAAACATTCCTCAGCTTCTCTTGAAACCAATTTTGGTTTTGTGAATAAACTGAGATAAGCAATAAAGAGAAATTTATTTTATGGAATCTGATTCCTTTTCAATTTGTGTGCATGTTCAGCAACACCAAGGCAATGTACTAAGGGATGACAGAGCAAAAAGGTGGAAGGAATCTCTGTTCCTACGTGAATGTAAGGAGCTAAATGTCCATACTGGCATAGATAGGCTTGCTTGTAACCAGAAAGAGATAAATATTTTATTTATGGGAGTTACTTTGGGAATCTTTTTCTACTTAGCTATAAAGCCTTTCAAATATTTGGCTTCCTTGATTCTTTATTAATGTTTTCCTGATAACTTTTCCTTTTTGAACACTTTTTCTTGATTTATCTACCCTTTAAAGGTTAATTTTTCTCAACCATTCTTTTCTGGTCAACAAATGTTCCTAATTTCATCCTGAGATTCCCAAATTTCTTAATCAACAAAGTATTTGAAAACTTATCTGTCTATCCTCAAAACTATTGCACATAAACATCAATAGTTTGCAGACAAGCGGGAAACCTATTGTTTAGACCCTGTAAGTAACTATGGTGAAGTTAAGAAATTTCTTAAGAAATGGCACCTAGAGCTATCATTCATTTGCACTGCCTATAAGGCCCTTTTTATTGTCACATTCTATACACTTTTCCTTTGTTGCTATTTAACCCTCAGCCTCCACCTCACACACTTTTATAACCTTCCTCATTTCATATAAATACTAGCAGCATGATGTGTACCAGGACCTTAATATACAGGTTCTTCAATATAAATTTGCTAAACTCAGTTATAGAAAACCCAATGTTAAGGGAAATTGTGGTGTAGAAAAACATTGTATTTCCTTGATGTATCATTTTAAACTTTTATGAAAAATATTATTGCTTTCAGTTAGAATTATCCTTTAATGAGTTCCCATAGCATATTACAATTCTCTCAACACTGGATGCGAGAATAAGCTTTTAGTGGATTGTCTATGTATTTATGTTTAAAACACATTATCTCATCCAGCTATATCACTCTGAAGTATGTGAAAGAATTAAAGTCCACATACAGACACCTTTTTTTTTACTTTAAATTTGCATTCTGATTTTTTTTTAAGAAAATAAAACTGAAAAAAATAAAGCCAATCAAAACAAAACAGTGAAAGTGATACAGGACTTCAAAACAAAATAATAGGACATAAACAATTACTATTAAAATATATCATACTATCTTCAGAATAACTGTCCATGCCCTCAGATATAATAAAATCAAACCAAACAAAACAGAATAAAACAAAATAATAAAAATAATACAGTATTTTAAAAAAAAAATAGGAAATTAACAATGGCTACCACCTTCCCTTTTTTGATGTTCCCTTCCCTTTCACTTTCACAATATCAACTGTTCATTTTGGAGCCCACTGACTCCTTCAGGTTTGTATACTAGGGATACACCATGACGTTCACCTATGTGAGCTCGAACCACTTCACCCAAGGGCATGATCACAAGTTGTATCCATTTATCTACTAGAGCCTCATGATTATCCTTTATGGCTGAGTATCTTTCCATTGTATAAAAATGCATATCTTTATCCATTCTGCAGTTTATGGGTAAGATACTCCTGCTTTTTGCTGGCTCCCTGTCATATGGAGCATTGTTTTCTCTTGACTTTCAGTCTATGAATTTCCTTTCAAGTTAATGTGTTTCTTGTATATCACATATTGATGGATCTTGTTTCCTGATCCACTCTGCCAGTGTTTTAGACACCTATTTTACTGCAGTGCAATTCATACTAGCTAAATTATGGAAACAGTTTAGGTACCTCTCAACTGAAGAATGAATAAAGATGTGGTATATATATATATATACACTATGGAATATTATTCAGCTTTAAAGAGTGAAATCACATCATTTGTAGGAAAATGGATGAAACTGAAGATCATGTTAAGTGAAATAAACAAGACTCAGAAAGGCAAGTATCACGTGTTTGTTTCTCCTGTGTGAAAAGAGAGAGTGATACAGGGCCAGAGAGAACATTAAAGTAAGCAAGAATATTAGAAAAGGAGAAAGGGAATACGGATCAGATGTGAAAGAAGGGCCAAAGAAGTAGGGAGGTGTGTGCAAGTGATCAGCTGTATTGTGTCTATGCGTGAATATGCTGGAATGAATACATTACTCTGTATCATTCACATGGATTAATGGAAAATATTGCTTATAATTAATTGAGTGTAAAACCTATATATATTATTTGACTTACTAATTTTTTTTGATACAGGGTGTGCTAAGTCATTCTGACTCGCCTTAAACTCACTGTGTAGCCCAGGTTGGTCTCAGATTTGCAGTGATCCCTCTGCCTCAGCCTTCTGAGTGCTGGGATTACAGGATGCCTCATCACACCCAGATACTTGGCTTTTTAAAATAAGATTCCTTGAAGGTTAGGAAGCAGAGGAGAAACAAGAAAGGAAGAAACAATTTTACTCTATAGATTTCTATCTTTGTGTGGTTTCAACATTATAAATATGTTGCATATTTCACAATAATTAAAAATTTTAAATACCTTCTTTATAAGAAAAACATCTAGTTTTAAAAACAGGAAAAACCTGTAAGAGAGTATTCAAAACATGCAAAACTGTTACTTCCAAGAATATATAACAGATGCAAAAAAGTCAATTAAGAAAAAGTTTAACAATCCAAGAAAAGGTTGGCAAACGTATAGGAAGCAATTAGCGTAAAATAATACTTAAACGTTTTATAAATAAACATATATTCAAATTAAAAATGAGTAGGGTATTATATTCCCTATATTGCCAATGTATTCTTTGCTCACTTAGTTGAAGAGATATATTAAAAGCTTTTGGGTTCATTAGCAACTAAAATATGGAAATTTTAATAGCATTAATAGAACATTTTATTCAACAGATAAAAGTTAAAATAGTGAGCACTATTGAGAGTTGGAAATGATGTGAGCCAAAATGTACTCCAGTAACTATCAATGGAAGTAGAATTTTGTATAACACTCTTGAAGAATAATTTCACTATTGTAGAGAGCAATTTGGAGGACAGTAAAATTGAGATCACACATATGTTACAAAACAGAAATTCTACTCTTGTGTATAAACCTTAAGAAAAATCCAATATGTGTCTATAAGGAGAGATGTACCACAGTGTTCTTAGAAACACTGCAGGAAATAGAAAACACCTGGAAAAGACTTAAATACCTCTTGGCACCAAGTACAGAAGCTCTTGGTATTCTCATGCACCACCAGCTCTCACAATTTCCAGGGAACATTGAGGGACTTTTACTGCAAGCACCTGCCACTGTCTTCCTAAGACTATTCTCTAGCCAAGAACAAGCTGAGCCTGCCCTGAGGTGAGCTGGGATTCCAAATTTAGTAGAAACTGGAGTAACTCTCAACCAGTGGCAGACAGGAGTGTTATATGCACACTTTAGCTTCCTTGCCTCCAAATCACACAGCTCTGAAGTGGTTGGCCACAGTGACTCAAAGGATGTGAGGATTTGATCAGAGAAATGTTTAGAATTAGAAGTGGTTAAAAATGGAATCAATCTTTCATAATTCTTTAATATGTGAGGATAGAGACATATAGGAAAATCCATGTCCTGTTTCTGTTTGTAAAATGGACTGAGATATAATGGGTTTCTGGAAGGAAGATGATGGTTTGGATTTGGACATAGGGAGCTAGATCTAACTGAATGTGATGGCTTAAAATGTGGAGCCTTATAATGGTATCAAAAGTCATGGTGTAAAACATAAATAAAAAAGAAAGGATAGTTAGAAATGGCAGCCAAGAAAGATCATGAATATTTCAGGAATGTTTAACTGGAATATGTACCTACAAAAGGAAATGAATGAAAGAGAACACCCTGATGGACTGAAGCCCAACAGTGTAATGGGAAATAAAATATTTATTTCATGAATGTTCTACTGAGAAGCATATTGACAATAGCTTCTTAGAAGTATGCCTCTTTTTGAATTCTAAAACTATTTCTAAGTTGCTATAGCTGCTTCATTTTTATCTTCATCCTCATCTTTATTCTTTATAAAACTTGTTTTATTTTCAGAATCTCATTTCCCACTCAGCCAATCACTCCGCTCATACCATCAGTTTTAATTGTGGATCATCAAAACACAATTTTTTAAAGGTTTTACTGTTACAAATGAGCTACAAAGAAAGACCATTTGAAACACAGGCGACACCATTTTTCATTTTTTAAACTGTTACCAAAGCCTATCACTACAATACGCATTATGGTTGATCAAGAAAAAAGCATGGTTTCATGACGCTTATCTCTTCTACTTGAACTACATGAAATTAAAATAACTATGCCGATAGGGTCATTTGAAAGAATTCTCCCAGTTTTACTGAGATTCTCTACATTATTTTCACTTGCACTTACTAAAGTACATAGACAGTACACAGAACGCTGGCTCATCTGTTAGACACACAAACTAGTACATCTGACATTCATCTTCAGAAACCTTTTATGATATCAAAATTGCAACGCTGCATTCATGTATAATACAAAAGACAAGTCTATTTGGTACTCCAATAATCATTTATTAGTTACATAGGTGATAGCATATAATTTTGTTTTGACTTTAGTTGCTTTCCTGTCGTCTTCTGAATGTGCACACCTAACTGTGGCAAAGCACAAGGCTAAATACTTTACACACATACCGCCATTTAAGGATTACAGCAGTCACCTGAGATAGGTATTAATATCAGTACACTGCAAAGGAAGAAATGGAGGCTTTTAAGGGATAAAAGGCCTTACTGAGAGTGACCCAGTTGATGAATAAATCTGAATTTGAAACCAGACTTTCTGGTTCCCAGGTTTCTTCAATATAGTGTTGCAAGAATGTGGTTTAAGCCCTTAGCCTTTCCTTCCAATATACTGTAATAAAAGATTTACAAAGATGTAATGTAAAAAAGAGTTAAACTCAGAAACAAGAGAAGCAGACTATAGATAGAATATAAACACTAAATGAGCAAGGGGACCACTGATCTCTGGAATGAGAAGCAAACAATTCCTCACATCTTCAGGGTAATTAAGCAGCTAAACTTGCCCCACAGGGAGTATAACCAACCCCAGGTTTACTGATTGAAACCTGAGGGTAAGACAAAAGGAAGCAGAATAAGTGATTCCTGCGCCATCCCTTCATGACTGACACAGAACTGCCTTCTTAAGGAAGCCAGCACAAGAAGCCATAGTCTGACAGTCAGAATCTAAACCAAGCTACTTTTTGACTTACCAACAAAATTTATGATATACTTGATATCAAAGTTTCTGGATTGGGGAGGGAAAAGATGTAGGGCCAGCTCCAAAACAGTTGACTGGGTAGGAGAGCTAGCAAGAATTTTAAAATACCCTCTCATACAGATTGACTTAGAAACTTGAAATTCCAAGATATAGAGGAAAAAATGAAGGCCCCAACAAAATAATTTGTAAAAAGTAAAGGAGGTTACCCAAGATGACATGAAAACAACATAGCAATTTCAGAATGCCTTCAAAATAATCATGTTATGACCCTCAGATATAGAAAAAAAAGGAATAGTTTCTATACCATGTGCAATAAATTATGTAGAAATGAAACAGTAAAAGTAGTTATGAGGGAAAAGAATGAATTAGAATTCTGGGAAACCAAAAAACAAAGTTGATAAATTCTGAAATGAAAATAGTCAAAAAAGGAATTAGTATATTGGAAGACATCTTTTAGTACCTCACAGAAAATACAACACAAACAACATGAAAAATACTTAGAGAATTTAGGGTGTATGTGTGCTATACTATAAAACTTTAGTTGTATATCTGTTAGTGAGCTCCAGAAAAAGAGATTGGTGCTAAAGTTGAGACTATTAGAAAAGCAAATTCCTGAGACTTATAAGAACAATCTGAGTCCTAAGATCAGACTATCTGGAAAGCTGAATAACTCTGTTTTCCCATTCCACAGGAGAATAAGAAACACTGCCACTCTATAAAGAAATCTAATGAAGTTGTATAATTTGGAAAAATAAAATGTAATTCCTTTGATTCTGCCCTTTGCAGTATTGTGATAGAATTAATCATTTTTATAATAAATTGATCACATAACTAAAACAAGAATACAGCTGACATGATTTTCATCCCCAACATTATAGGTACAAGTTTACTGTAAATAAGAGAATCTTCATTTAATTTTTTTTTAATCGGTACCGGGGATTGAACCCACAACCACACGCTTGCAAGGCAGGCACGTATGCCACTGAGCTAAATCCCCAGCCCACAAGTTTACTGTAACAGGTATCTACAACTACGAGGGCATAGAAATAACATTTAGTGACCATAAGTAGAAGTAAACCAAAGAGTGTAATAAAATCTACCACATGTCTTAGCTACCATTGCTTTCTGTGTGGACACACATGTGCATATACACACACACACACACACACACACACACACCTCAATCTGGTATGCAGCAAAAGGACAATTAATCACTAATATATGATCAAATACATATGAAAGTCAGTGACTTCCTCTTCATGACATATTCTATTCAAGTGCTAAGTATTATACATAAGTGCATTGGTGAAGCATTTTTCTCCTTGTTTCATTGAAAATTTATCAGAAGATCCTTTTCTTTTAGTGTCGAGCTACACATTTCTTTAAAAATAATTTTAAGATTAAAAGGGAAGGATTTTGTTTCAAGACATTAGAAGCATAAGCACAAGATACATGTTTGTGTTTGCATGTGAAAAATATGTTCTTATAGAATTCATATATAAATGAGAGAGATCACTGTATGTCAGTTTGTGAACATATATACACTGTTTCTTATTAATTGAATACCTGTAGAAATACCTGCAGAGCATTACCTTATATACCAGAATACTTTCTCAAAATTATGGCATTAAAATCATGCTATTTGATATCAGTTTTTGAAAGAAATCTTCAGCTTAAACAATCAATTAATAAGTAAATATGAAAAACAAATATAGAAGATAGTAGTTGAAGCTTAAATGTTAAGAAACCTAAGCAGTAGATTCTTCTAGATTTTGTTTATCACAATTTATATACTTTTATTAGGGGAAACATCATTCTTTTATAGACCCTCCCCACAGCTTATTAACTTCCTCAGCTGTGGTTAGACTTTTTAACCATGAAAAATAATGAAGTTACTACATTAGCGTCTGGTGAATGAATTAATATAGAAGAACAGGTAAAGGGTAAACATTTTTCTCTTCTTATTTCCTTTTTTAAATCTTGATTCCCAAAAGGCAGATCTCCTGGCAGAGCCTCTCATAAAGCCTCAGTTATACTTTAATTTTATCTACTGAGATATATTAAAGAAAGGCCCAAAGAACTGCCCATCATTTCTTGACTATCATGTTAAAATTGGAACAAAGGATCTTATAAAAAAACATTTTTGAAGGATTTTGGTAAGAACATAATTTTTAAAAGCTTAAGTTGTACACAAATGAAAACCTCAACATTTCCTTGCTTAAAAATAAAAGACAGTTTTTTAGTTTCTAACAGCACTAATAAACAGCTAGGAACTTTGATTTGGGACAAGGAAGAATGACCGTAATAGGTGATGAGAACATAATGAACTTGTTCTGTTACAAAAGGATTTGCCAGTCACATTTTGCAATTGTTGAAGGAAACTTCGACAAAACTAGTTCTAAAATAAGTATCTTCTTTACACATTGTTTTTTGTAGGAAACTCAAGACTAGTTCTATCAATAGTTGAAAAGTTTTTATAAATTTTTTGCAAAAGAAGAGCTGGCTAATACTTTAAAATTACTTTATAATTGAAATAAATTTATCATTCCTTAAACACTTTCTTTTATTGTGGTTAATATAGTTTCAAAAGTTCTCCAATATATTTTTCAGTTTATTAATTTAGCAAATAAAAGGTACAAATATAAGGGGCATACTTAATTAAGTTTTACTTTTTAAAATGAGAATGCAAAAATTTAACTACACAGCTTCACTTTTAAAAGTTTAAATGAATATAAAGCACACAGTAACAAAACAGACCTCTATGTTTTATGAAATAAAGAGTTCAAAAAATTTTTTTCACTTCATCTCATTCGGTAACATCCAATGCCATCACCTTGTTAATAAAACTACTTTTCAAACAAAGTCAACAACAATAATAATATTTTGGCACTTATTAAAATTTCAATAGTGAATGGGTGGGTTTAGAATACGAAATAATTGCTTATTCCAGTAACATTTGTTTGAAGACTCATAAACATTTTTAACAAAAAGCAAATTTAAAATAAGACTGTAAGTATGATAATATGAGAAATTAAGCACAATTTACACTCTAGTATTTTTCTCCAGAAAACGTAAGCCTACTAACTTGCAAATATTTGCACAGAAATGAAAATTATTTACTAGTTTTTCAATATGATGTTTTAAAAAAATGTGTGCAAAGTTTCTACAATGCAATGTGAGCACACAACAAAATGAAACAAAAGAAGTTTCATGCTGCTGCTCCCAAGAAGTGCAAACAATCGTTCGCCAGGAATAGCACACAAACTCTTCAGAAGAGACCTACAGGAGCCAAAACACACTTACTTTTTTACTATGTAAAGATGCACTTCTTTTCTATTTTGGCTTAAAAATAAGAGTACACAGTAAGTCTTGCTGGCAGTCAGGTAACACACAGGCCCTGACCCTTCAACTGGCCAGGAATCCTCACACAAAGCTCTTTTCATGCAGTCTGCTATATATTGCTGCGACAAGGCGGCAAAACATGAAGCTGTGGACAAGTGACACAAAGTCAGACTAAATTAAATGTTTACGTGTATTCTGTCACACCCTTGTTTCTTCCTCATCGATCTCACACGTGATTTGCCTAAAACAATATTGATTCAGGCTGAAGAGAAGTATGACTTAAACAAGGACAACGTTAAGAAAGCAGAAGGCGCAGCACAATGCAAACACTGCATTTTCATGTTCATGTTCATGTTACCCAGTTAATATGAATTTAAGCAGAAACAAAGCCATGTTATCTAAGAAGTGCTCTTATTTTACAACTTCCCTCAAAGCACAACAGATTTCTTAGCTTGCTTTACAACACAGAAATTAAACAACATCTTAAATCTGCACTCACCATGCGAAAGCAACAGTTGCGTAGAGTAAAAGTGTGCTATTGTCTGCCCCTGTTCCTTTTCAGTTTTGCCTAGAGGTGTCCAACACCCAACAGCCCAGAGCTGCTACCCAGAGGCCCCTTCCACAAGCCGGCTTATTTGCCTGTCAATCTGAGTGCCGGCTTCTGTATTATGCAGCTGTGCACTTTGCTGAAGTTCTAATACAACTTCCACACGCTTTCCACCGCCTCAAGTAGGTGATTTGTTCTTTCGGCTCAATGAATACTCGAATCACTTTGCAGGTAACTCTGGAGGATCAAGCATTAAGTTGTTCACCCCTCAAGTTAAGGAGTTCTTGGTCAGAAGTGGGTGGAGAGAAGCAAGCTCGCTACAAGGGAATTCAGGGTGTAATCAGAAGGCAGAAACTTCCTCTCTTTTTTCCTTCCTTGCTGGGCTGAGCTGCTAGTGCCTCTTTCACAGAACTTAGGAATGTACAGGGAGGACTCAAAGAGGCCCCGCCAGACAAGCCTTTCTCAATCAATTAGCTTGCAGCCATTACTTGTGACCTGAGGTCACACAGCGTAAGTGTGTGGGGTGTGTCTCCAGGGGCCCCAAGGCTGCTTATTACAGCTTAGATAACCCAACCCAAGCAGACACTGAACTTTAGAAATGTTTTTAATAGAAAATTGCCTAAAGATTTGAAATGGACCACAGATAAACTGCAAGCTTCTTTTTGTAGCTACTATTTAATTCAATGAGGTTCTGTGAAGAAACCCAAAATGTAATATCTTCGGTGTTGGAACTATACTTAGAACAAAAGCAGTGAAGTATTTATTTTATACTAAATATCAAGCTGGAAATATAGAAATAACAAACAAAATAATTTATATATCATGTTATATACACATATATATTCTATAATTTGAGTTTTATTTTAGTTTTTTGAAGATTGCTGATTTATTATACTTTTTGCAAAGCTGAACTATAAACAAAGTTCTCTGGGTCTAGGGAAATCAAAATGATATTTTGAGGCTTTGAATAACTGTATTAAACTCTTCTAAGTTTACATGCTATCTTAATATCATCACCTATATTCATAGCCATTTTAATTGGAATTTCCTTTGTGCTTTAGTTTATAAAAGTGTGTCTCCTATTTAATATAATCTCAAAAATGATTGTTCAACATGACAGAAAATAAGCATAACACTAAAGGAAAGTAATTTTTTAAAACTTCAGTTTTGTTCAATTTTATACATTAAGTTTACATGTTCCCTCAAATACTTTAAATATGATGGGTAACATCATTACTGACAAAAAAAATCAGGCAATTATATTTCAATCAAATGCATGCTTTTGAATAACAAACCAATTAAGGAGCAGATAGTGATCGGGTTAGACAATTTCCCACCCCTAAGTGACTGTCACTCAGAGAGGGATTCACCACTGACATCCTCTCATCTTCTGTACACAGTGATGCACAAGGTATCCAAGAAATCTGATTCAGCACTATACAGGAACTGCAAAACTCCACAGAGACACCAAACTCAGTATTCCCACGTCATCAGCCTTCATTTAGCCAAATAAACTGTCTTCAAATGGGGCATTTACTGACATAAATAAAATAGGCAAACCAAAGAAGTCAACACAAACACTACAACTGGCAGAAAATACTGACCAATTACACTATGTGGGGATAGAGTCCATTTTTAAAACTGCAACAGCAGATAAAATAGCAGTGTGTTAAAATTAAGCATGGGTAGGGGTTAGGGAAGAAATTAGGGATACCTACTTTCTCCAGCATAAAATAGGGAGGTTAGAAAGGCTTGGAAAAACAGGTTGATATCACCTCTAAACAAGTATCTTTTAGTGATTTGACCATGTCACTGAAAACAGGCATCATTGCAAACACTTTGACTTCTTTAACAAATAGATATGTACAAAAATAATTATAATACTTTTGAAAGGAAAGTCTTAAGAAATTTTTACAATTCAATGCCACTCTGTAATTCTATGTTCCATTTTTACTTGTTATGAAGAACATAGTTTATTTTCTTGTTTCTTTCATCCAAGACTAAAAACTAAGCATCAATAAAGCTACCAGGCCTCATCCTTGAGAAATCTAAAATCATACACCTCAAAGACGCTGTCTCTATTTTGACAGAACAGCTGCATTCATAAAATAAAGGACTTTGTGGTAAGTGCAAAAGGGTCACTAATGACCTACATGAAACATAAAGAATACACTCAAAACAGTCTTGATGATTTCCCAGCCTGAAATATAATTTCTTATGGTCAATTTACCAAGTTTTTGTGAACACAGACATTTTTGAAATACACATGGGTTATGAAAATAATCCCCTTTGCAAATGTCTGGCTCTGTTACATTGAAAAGATCACTACCAGCATGCTGTTGAAAAGAGATTATCAGCCTAACTCACCTGCATTTCCATTTTTATTTTATGAGGAAAAGGTTTGCTATCACAGATGTTGTAATTACTTAATCAAGCATTGCAAATCATTTTTTTGCCAAATTCTTATAATTTGAAAAAATTGCAATACCACACATAAGTTTACCACCAAAATCCTATCTTTTATATTGAGATGCTAGCAAGTTAGAATATAGAAATATTGGTTTCAATAAAAGATTCAAAGTGATAGAATAAAAGATATATATTCAAAGTTATAGAGGTCTAATTTATATTACAAAATAATAATAAAATAGTAGCCATTTATGTCATGTTGATATTTTCTATATGAATTACTATATATAAATTACTATATGAATTGCTTTCTTCCAAACCATCACAGATGATTAGGGAAATATATATAAATGTTTGGAAGAGAGTTATTTTTGGGTGAAAGATGAGATTAACTAAAATAAAAGGCTTAAAATATATTACCATAAAGTTCTAGTGGCTAGAGTTACAGTTGTGTGGTAGAGTGCTTGCTTAGCATACATGATCCCCAATAACACTGCACAACAAAAAAACCCCATAGTTTTCCATATCATGTGTTTAGCAGTCTATAATCAAGTTAGTCTCAGACATTTTCTTGTTAAAATATGTGCCAGAACAATATACCTATCAACAATCTTAAAAGTTAATATGGGTAATTTCCATAATACTCTTTTAAAGCTAATAATATTGGACCAAGAAAAATTATGGGTAATTTACTCTGATAGAGTAATAATAGAGGATAATCCCTTCCATCTAAAACTTCATAAAGTATTTTAATGTTTGTTGATAAGCTCCATTTAGATCTATGGATTTGTTCCACTGAAAATCTGAATTGCCACAATTATTTTGGAAATCAACACAAGGTTCTGGTTCTTAAAGTACACAGAGCAGTATCCTCATATCACTGTGTCTTCCTAATTTGGTGTTGATATCTGAAAACAGGAAAGGAGGGGAAGAAAATGCATATGATATGTTGCATATCCCCTAATTAACTTAAGCAATATATAAGGCAGCAGAGATAGGATAACAGCAGAGAGAGGCACATAGTAGGACCTATAGATATCCATGTTGGTAAAATGAGGTGTTTACATAGGAGACAACTTTATATTAGTGAGCAAAGTTAGGCATAGACGCTTCTCAGTCTCTCACTACAAGTTCTACATACCAACATGTCCCCTAATAAAAGCAACATGAGGAGATCTCACCAGCGTCAATGAGATTTAACCCACAGGAAGTGTATAGTAAGAAAAAAAGAAGTGGTTTGGTTTAAACATGACATTGGATAGATCATGGCTACCCCAGGGAGGTGAGTAAATAGAAAACAAATATAAAGAGAGGGCCTATACAAAGATATTGCAAAGAAAATGGAATAAGAACATCATCAAAAGAGGAATAACAGATAAACATATTATCCATTAAAAAACAAAAACAGGAAGAGAAAAAAGTAATGGCTTGAAATAAATGCAAGAATATAAAATCTGATAGCAAATAGCATCATTTTCAAGAGAAAGTATAAATGAGAAATGGCACTCTCAAAATATCATAACAATGAAATAAATGACAAGCAAAAAATCATAAATATTTGATTTTCTCATATTTTAAAAATCTATGATTTCACAAAACACAAGGAAAATTTGAAAGCATGAAATTCTATAAAATTTCAACATACTCAATATATACAACTTCTTGCACAATATTTTAAAGGAATGTCACTGTACCAATACAGGGACAAAGAAAATGAACACCAAATTCAAAGAAGAAATAAAATAAACTAAAACTAAAGCAATGTTTAGATGGAGTACATGTTTTTCTTCTTACTCTTGTTTTCAGATTAATGCTTAAAGTGAGCTATTCTGTGGCAAAATGGATAGAGTCATACACTGTTTATGGGCATTATAAATGAAACAAGATTTCTGGAGAGAAACTTCACCAAGTTTCTGGAGAGAAACTTACACTTACACTTACACTTACACTTACACTTACACTTACACTTACACAGTGTAAGTGTAAACTTACACTGAAAGTCTTACATTTGATCTCATTTTATCTATTCATTGAATATATATTTGTTGATCAGTTACTGTGTGGCAGGCTCCACTTAAGTCACTGGAGATAAACACAGTGTTTAACAAAACAGGCAACATTTCTGCCCCATTTATCTTAGATTTTGAGAAGTAGAAATAGATAATAAACAAGTAAACAATCATAACACCTTAAGTAATATTGAGTACTGAAATAAAAAATAATGCAGAATAGAGAGATAATAAATGGTTTTGGAGGTGCTGGATATGATATTTCCGATAGGTGCTTAAGGAAATGCCTCTGGTGTGGTGACATTTGTGCATTAATTTGAGTGTCCAATAAGATGATTTATGAGACTAAAACACCTTCAGAAACCAGACACTAGTGAAAACCCAGAGATGACATATGATTCTCAGTACTGTTATATCAATTATTCTTTTGCAAAACTTACTAGTGAGAAAGACCATTCTGGTCCACAGATGTTTAAAATTGCCTGCACAACTAGAAATAGAATATACTAATTCTTTTTTAAAAATTTTAGTTAAAGAGGGAAAAAAAGCAAAGCAGAAAGAAGGATAGAAATAATACAGAATTTCAAAAAAAAAACCCCAAAAAATTAACACTACGAAATCACTAGTTGATAAATTACATATTGTCATCTTAATAGTTGTTCAAGTTACAAAATAAAAGCATAAAATGTGGACATTCAAACAGTGAGAGTGTAAACAATTCTGTTCAGCAATCCAATAAAAATTTAGTAGTATGGTCATGTATCATAAACACTTAAACATACATGCAGTTATATCCTTTAGAGCACTTTCTTTCCCTTTCTCTTTTATAATATCTATTATACATTTTGGGTCTTATTACTCCTATAGTTTTTATTACATTATATACTAGAGACACAATGTGATATTTGCAAATATGATTCTTATTTATTTCACTTATGAGGATAATCTCCAGTTGCCTCCATTTACCTATAAAGGCCTCAAGACCATCCTTTTTTATAGCTGAGTAATATTCCATTGTATAAAAATACCACATCTTTTTCATCCACTCTGCAATTGATGGGCATTTTGGTTGTTTCCAAAACTTAGCTATTACAAATGGTTCTGTTATGAACACAGGTAAACATATATCACTGTGATATGACCTTTTCAGGTTTCCTGGGAAAATACCCAGCAGTGGAATAGCTGGGTTGAATCCTATCCTAGTTTCTGAGAATTCCCCATACTGATTTCCATAGTCGCTGCACCAGTCTACACTCCTACCAACAGTGGAGCAGTGTTCTTTTTTTCCCCACAGCCTCGCCAACATTTGTTATCAGTTGATTTCTTGATGGCAGCCATTCTTTCTGGAGTGAGACGAAATCTCCATGTTGTTTTAATTTGCATTTCTCGAATGACCAGTGATGGTGAACATTTCTTCATGTATTTATTTGCCATTTGTATATCTTCCTCTGAGAACTGTGTGTTCATCTCAGATGCCCATTTTTTGAGAGGGTCTTTGAGTTTGGCGGGCTTGGTGATTTTCAATTCTTTATATGTTCTTGATATAAGTCCTTTGTCTGAGGGGTTGCTGGCTAAAATTCTTTCCCATTCTGTGGATTTTCTTTTCACTCTGTTGGTGATTTCTTTTGAAGTGAAGAAACTTTTCAATAATATGAGATCCCAGTTGTTGATTCTCTGAAGCGTTTCCCATGCAGTTTGTGTTTTGTTCATGAATTCTCTGCCTACCCCTATGTTTCCAAGATTTTTACCTACCTAATCTTCCAGTAGATTTAGAGTTTCTTTTTTAATGTTTAGGTCTTTGATCCATTTAGACATTAGTTTTGTGCATGGTGATAGGCATGGATCTAGTTTCAGCCTTCTGCATGTGGAGAGCCAATTTTTCCAACACCATTTATTGAAGAGGCTATCCTTCTTCCAGTGAACATGTTTAGCCCCTTGTCAAATATCAGGTGGCTGAGTGTCTTTGTACCTATACTTGCATCTTCTAATCTGTTCCATTGATGCTCAGGTCTATTTCTTTGCCAGTACCATGCTGATTTTATCGCTGTGGCTTTGTAGTACAGTTTCAAGTTAGGAATTGCGATGCCTCCTGCCTTGCCTTTATTGCCCAGAATTGCCCTTGCTATTCTAGTTTTCTGCTTCCAAATGAATTTTATGTGTTTTCTCTAGTTCTACAAGGCATGTTAATGATATTTTGATTGAGATTGCATTAAATGTGTATAACAGTTTGGGAGTATGGCCATTTTCACAATGTTGGTTCTTCCTAGCCAGAGCAAAGAATATTCTTCCATTTGCTAATATCCTCTTCAATCTCCTTTTTGGGTGTAGCATAATTTTCAGCATATAGGATTTTACTTTCTTGGTTAGGTTGATTCCTAAGTATTTAATTTTTTAGATACTATTGTGAAAGGCAATATTTCCATAATTTCTCTCTCAGTGAGTTTTTTGTTTGTGTACAGGAATGCTATTGATTTTTGAGCGTTGACTTTGTATCCAGCTACACAGCTGAACTTGTTTATTACCTCTAGTAGTCTTCTGGTGGAGTTTTTGGGGTCTTCTATATATATATAAAGTATCATGTCATCTGCAAATAGTGATAACTTAACTTCTTCCTTTCCTATCTTTATTTCTTTTATTTCTCTTTTGTCTGATTGTCCTGGCTAATATCTCCAGAACTAGAATACACTAGTTTTTATGCTACAGTATCACTTTGCCACTTAAAATGATTCTTTTAACAAGTATTGAGATGTGAATTTTGGACAAGTAAAAACCAGAAAAATACAAACCCTAGATAATGTACCATCCCAATTTTATAAAATAGGCTCCCTTTGTAATAAAAAGATCAAATATAAAAACTGTTATAGCAACTATCATCTCTGTTTAACAGAAGCATGGATTTTTGATGTTTGATATTTTTCTAAAGTTTAGAAGATAATGTAGATGCATTTTTTTCACAAAAGGAAGACATTAAACCAAAAAGAAAAGCAGATTTTACCAGTTTAGGTATATTAAAAATTCCTATATCATTTTCATCATAAATCTTAGAGCTTTCAGCTCAATTTTTGTTATTGTCCCTAAGCTTCTTCAGTCAGTACTTGGAATGATTCTTTAAAAATCAACAAAATTTCTCATCTTCTCATTGACTTTATTGCCACTATTGTGTTCTTAGATCTACAGGAAAATCTTGAAATTACATATATACAATCATATTCGTGTATACATATAGCCTTTGTTTCTCCTTTGAGAGCATCTCTTTCAGTCAGTGACAAATGCCCTCCCACAGCATCTACTACTTTGACCTCTAATTAGATTTTCCCAGGCCATCTAAAATAACTCATGCCTGAGACCCTACAGGGAGGGTCCCAAAGGATTAGGGCAGCAGTAAGAAAGCACGAAAGTATCTTACTACGGCTTAGGATGTGGGTATCCAATTCAGTGAACATGTAGGGAACTGAGTGAGGTTACTTTAAAAAAAAGACAAAAGAGTAAAGAAAAGAAAGAAAGCAAACAGATAAAACTACCCAATTAGGTCATTAATGAAAAATGGAAGCTGAGCAAAATATCAGAATGCACAGGGAAAACATCCTGCTGAGGGTTCAGAGAGCAGATTGCCCAAGAACATTCAGTTCAATAGCTTTTGTTGTTTTAGTAAATATATAAACCCTGCAGTCTGGGCTCTGTCATTTAAAGATCTTCTTCAAATGAGAAATTATAAAAGAAGTAAATACAGAAATGTAGGAGCAGGAGGGAGGAATTTAGGAAGGGAAGAAGGTATGGAAGGAATGGCAGGAGAAAGAAGGAAGAAGAGGAGAGTGGTGGGAGTTACATAACTACAAAGAAAAAGTCAGGTTAAAGGGGAGTGAGGAAGAGGAAACCGGGCTCCTAAAGAGCTGCATGTGTGTGAATGGTCCTGACATGGGCTGCTAGACCCTTCTAGGGATATAGGTCACTGCAAATGTGGAAAATGGTCTAACTGAACTGGACGCATTGAGAAAATCCTGGTGATGGCAAGGTATGAGTTTGATTCAGACAGAAGCAAATTAAAAGCATTTATGAAATAGAGAAAAAGGGAAAAAAGTTACACACTGGGAAAAACGAAAACATGTGTTGCATGCCTTGTGTGGTGAGAGGGAAAAGCTGAAGTTTGACCCTGTAGGATGCTGGGTAAGGTGTCAGTGTTGTACTCCTCGAGGGGAGATCTTTAATGAAGTCAGGGCGATCCTGCAGTCTGGACATCCAGTTTTTCTTTATCACCATACAATATTGAGTGGTCCTCATGTCCCCATGTACCTCATGGCCAATAGACTCAATAGGGCATCAAGAGATAGACCCAGCAAGACAGAGTGGTAACAAGTTCAATTAAGGAAAAGAAAATAGAAGCAGATGTTGTCTAGTACATTATAGCCACACAGAGAAAGTGAATCCAGTGGAGAACAAGACTCAAAATTATGATTTGGCATTTAGGGAGCGTTTCACTTTGAGATTAACCAAGGCTTCCATGAGTAGGTGGTATAGAACATGTTACATGCCACAACTTGGAGAGTGGAAAGTCCGCACTATCTAAGTTATCTTTCTGGTTAGTACTCCTAGGTTCTAAAATTCTGTGAGATTCTGGTGCCCAAGTTTTTATAGTGTCAAACATTAATTCTGTATGAGTAAAACACTGCCTCTGAAATCTCCCACAGAAATAAAAGACGATGCATGTGAAGATTATATTCACCCCCTTATGATTATCAGATTTTAGATTAGGAAATCTGGGGCCATCAATGGAAAATTCTAGATAAGATAATATTGCCAAACACAAGTCTGTCACGTTTAGGGTTTGGGAATTTGAAAAAAATTCTCTCAGATCACTGACTCTACTGCCCTTGTTACAGAATGTTCCTGAAGCTGAAAGTCCTAATAGTTAATTCTGGACAATTTACTGTTTTCTTGAGCTATTTGGTCCTATATCCAAATCACCAGAACAAATAAAGTGCTGTAATTCCAGTCCTAAACTTTTCAATAAAGAACTGTTCTATAGATCTTAGACACTATTTAATTATATGGTGGATTGTTTTCTTATCTGTCACTCTGCACTCAATTTTTAGTTAAGCTAGTTAACTGTGAAGCTGTTAAGAAATTTTTATTCTAACTCTGGCATGTGATCATAAAAATATGTAAATACCAGAACTAAAGGATTTTAGAACATATTATACAGATTATACATTACAAAATTTATTCTTCTCATGCTTCCTTTATTTTCAAGGAAAAAGCTTAAGAAAAAATAATCAACTGTCACAGGACTCTTACAAACAAAAAGAACTATGAACTACAAAGATTGGATATGAAGTCTACTTTAACATTTGTTGAACAGAGTGCATTGAATATGCTTGAATTCCAACAGTGGGAAGCAAAGAATGTGTCTTGGTTGGTCCTTTGTACTTGTTAAGTATGTATTGGATGAATAAATGATATAGTACAAATATATAAATCAACTGAAAATATCATCTGTACTGAAAACAAATATGAAATTAAGATGACTATTCTAGAAGACAGAAACTCTGAACATACTGGGGAAGGGGAAAATCCTAGCATTTGACAAAAGATGGTTTCCAGTATGAAGGCTGATATAAAAATGATATTGATTATTTAGAGAAAAGAACGATGGAGAAGTTACCCAAAGGCCCCCCATCTCACACCCACCACACATTCTACACCAGCCACCCTTGCATACCCTGTGGAGTGGATCCACAGCTATTTGGTTTCTCTCCTCCAAGCCCTTTCTCAGCATCTCTAGTGTGGGAAGATACCCGCTACCACATTGTTTCCTTGTTTGTCTTCTTTTTCAAATAATATAACTCAACTTAGATACCACCCTGTTGGCCCAAACCTGTACCCAAATGGGTGCCTTCCTCCCACCCAGTGGCACACTATGACTGCGGGCCTTGTACTTACCACTTCCTCTTAAAGGTAGAAATTTAATCACTCTGCCAATTTTGAGTCTGACTCATCCAGTTCCACTCTCTTGCCTTTGTCCCATCCCATCTGCTTTGACTCAGGGCAATATCAGCTATGGCTTACCTGGTGGCTTATAACTGTCCCCTCCCTAATTCTCCCACTTCTCAGCAGTGAAGAACTCAAAATACTTTATTTATAGTCTCCTTTCTAAAGATTAGTAGAATCATGTTGTTTTCTTGCTTAGAGCCTCTATTATCCCCATTTCTAAAATAACACATATCTAATTTCCTTATAAACGTTTTTAAAAGTCTTTGTAATCTCACCTTGCCCCCACCTTTTATCTGTGCTGTGTGTACATTAGATGTCCCATGACACCTAAGCAATCTGTGGTCCTTAACACCCACGTGCCTTGTGTGCAGAGCCAGTTCCTTCCACTAAAATGCCTTTTGCCATGTAGTTCCTAGAAGTCCAACTTATCCCCTAAAATCCTACTCAAGCACTACTTAATAAATCCTCTCCATCTCTACCAAGCAGAGCTCTTTACTCTGTGTACTATGAGATCATTCTGCTTTTCTCATATATCTAATTTAGCACTTATTTTATTTACTCCTATTTTATTTTAGTTGTTGACTTTTCTGCCTGTTTTGGCTTTATGCCTTGCATTAAATAAGCATTATTTTTGTTCATGCTCTATATCAATAAACAGTGGGCTCAAAGAGGGCAGTAAAACAGCTTTTTGTATTTCTCTATGCCAAGTATTAGGCTTGTCAAAATGCAGAACTCTCAGCAGGAAATTTATAGATTATTCAAAAAGCAGAGGAAAGGGAGGCAAAAATGCAAGGCAGATTTAACAAGAAACAGTGCAATGAAAAGAAGCGATAAATAAAGACACTGTTAACATTCTTAAAGTATAATAATTTGTATAGCAAGGACAAATTCTGAGAAATATTAACTACCCCCAAATCAACAAATGAAAGGATTTCATTTTCAAGTACATGAAATAAATATCTTTCAGTCTCTTTCTGGTTTCAAAAAAAATCATAAGTACAAAGAAAAAAAATTCTAACACAAATTGTATTATCTCCTTAGGAGTTTTATAACAAGTTCCCACAAATCTGGTGGACTAGAATAATAGAAATATATTCTGTTGCAATGCAAAAAGCCAAAAATTGTGGGTCTTAGTCACTTTCCCATTGCTGGAACACAATACCCAGCACCCACAGCTGACTGGAGGAGAGGTTTATTTTGGCTCACAGTTTTGTCCACAGGCAGCTGACTCTAAGGCAGAAATTACCTGATCGAAGGGCCTGGTGGAGGCACTGTCAAAGGCCCTGGCATAGAGGAACACTGCTCAACTCAGTGATAATCTCCACATCTCCAAATGTTAATGGTATCTTCAAAGACTCTTTTTACAGATAATAGTCACAAGTTTGAGTATGAGGTCGTAAACATATTTCTAAAAGAAATACATTTCTGCTACACAAAGTCAAATATTTGTAAAAATTAAAAGAATTCCATAATTCCAACCCATGATATGCAAAGGCAAAAGGAAGTTGGCACATGATATTTAACTTAAGAAAGTAGAAGAAAGATGAACTACGTGTAAATAGGAAACACTGATTAAAAATTAACCAGTATATCAACGTAGTAGTATCCAAGGAAAATTAAGACGTTGAAACACTCAGGTAGTGTCTAAGGTAGACTTGAGGTCAAAAGTTGGAAACAGATCTTTATTTATTTATTTATTTTTAGTACTGGGAGTAGGACTCAAGACTTCATGCTTGCCAGGCAGGTGCTGTGCCACTGAGCTATATCCTGAGCCCTGGAATCAGATCATTTAAAACTGGAAACGGAATACTAGACAACTGCTTGTAATCACCTGTTCACTGAAAAGGAGTCAGTGATCTCTCTACCCCTAAAGGAAATAGATCATTTATGGGAGACATAAGTCATAATGATCACAAACTATAATGCAAAAGGGAGAGACATGGCACAAAAAATTGACAGGGAGAAAGGTAAAATCCTAGCTAAGTCCCAGAGTGTTTATGTCTTCAAAGAGAAGGCTAAGAATATCCTCTGGGGGGGTAAATAACTGTCACTGCAAAAAACAACATCAAACAGATATTTGTATGCTTTGTGGTGGGCCAAAAAAACCCTCACTGCCACTCAATAACCATTCAAAGGTAAGATTACCTTGTTTACAGAAAGTCTAAACAAGTGTTTGATACTGCATTCAGAATTATGACTGGACAGTGAAATATCAACATTGGGAATACACTGAGTAGGTAGAAGTTAAAATAAGTGACAGAAATGAAGAAACTCAGAACTGGAGAATACACAGTGAGAGGAAAATATCAAAGAAATGATAATGTGCCAGAATATGAGAGAAATATCACCTTGCCAACAAGATATACTGCTTAACAAAAGAAAATCAGGCAGAAAGTTAAAAGAATCAGCAAAAATTTAATATGTGAAAACTGGAAGCAAAAGTTTAGGAAAAATGTTAAAAGATAAGGAAAGTAAATTGAAAAAGAAAAACAAAAACAGGAGAAAAGGTTATTTTAAGTGTTATGAAAAGCATGCATGCAAATAATCCTACAATCCATAAATAGTAATTCAAGAGATAAAGATTAAAGGAAACACTAACAAATTACTAAGGACATAACCTGAGGAAATTTCTGATAATTTAAAACATAAGTCCAAGCTTGCTGGAGACAATTGAGTGCCTAATCACAAGGGGTGAAGAAAGACCCACACAAAGATGCATTCTGATAAAATCCATTGCATGGATTAAAGAAAAGCTATCGAGAGTTTACAATGAGAAAAATCAGGTAACATATAAGAGATCAGGCTCAAAATGATATTGGCCTAGTGAACAACAAAGGAAGCTGGAAGTTAAGGTGAAAACATTTTTAAAATTCCAAATGAATATTGTATTTTCCTTAATGAAATAAATTTTTGAGGACATAAATATGTTTAAATTGATTTACACATTATACAAAGTTCATACATATTGAAACTTTACATGTTGCCTCATTTATGTGTACAAAGTTTGTTTTTTTTATTTATCAAAAAATAAATAAATAAAAGAAAATTATTTTCAATCTATACTCAGCCAAAGACTCAAACAAACATGAGAATGGAATAAATCCTGACATGTAAATTGATAAAATATTTATCACCCATGGAGGTTTTCTCAAAGCGTTACTAGAATATGAACTCCAACAAAAACAGACAGTCATATAAGCAGAAGTAGACTATAACATCTGGAAGGAACGTATTACAACATCATAAAATTGAAGAATTAATTCCTACGACATCAGCCAAATCACTCTAAATGATACCTTTTGACACAATGCCTTTGAGTGCAGCCAGAAAAGCCAAAAGTAAGAGGATATGGGATATCAAGAGATTTCTCAAAAGGGAACCAAATTGAAACAAAGCTGTTTTGCTAGATTATCTAACCAGCTTGTCAGTGTTAACAAATAGGATATAGAAGCATTTTGTGAAGATTTTAGAGGATGAGAGAGAAAGCGAGAGACAGAGAGGAGAGAGAGAGAGAGAGAGAGAGAGAGAGAGAGAGAGAGAGAGAGAGAGAGAGGAGGGAAGAAGAAAGAAGAAAAAGAAAGAGGAAGAAGAAAAAAGTAGAGAAAGAGAAAGGAGGCAAAAAGGAGGGAGGCAAAAAGGAGGGAGAGAGAGGGGAGGACAGAGGAGGCAAAAAGAAAGGAAGAACAGAAGGAAGGGAGTAAGCAAGGAAGCAAGGAAAAGGAAGGAGAAAGACGGGAGAGGAAAGAAGGGAGAGAAAAAAGAGAGAAAAAAGAAAGAGGGGGGAGGAGAAGGCAGCAAGGGAAGAACCTGGAAAGAATGGAAGGAGGAGAGAATGGAAGGAAGAGATGGAGGAAGAAAGGGAGGTGGTAGGGAAAGATCTTACTTAAAAAAGTAAAATACAAGCAAAGTTTGTTAATTAAAGGAAAAGTAAAAACTCTAAAGTAATGGAACACAGTCATATTATCAACAGGCTAAACAGTAAAATTTATTTGAATACTCTCAACAAAAACCATAGATACATGTTTAACTAAAATGGTGTTACAGATATGTTGAAAGAATAAATTTGGGGATTTTATGATTTCAACCTTTATAACAGCAAGAAGTCAATTAATACATTCTGATGTGAAGAACCCTAAAACAGCTATATGAATGTTACTACCAATCACAAAAGTTAGACTGAAAATGGTTCTCTTCCTATACTTGTGTCAAAAGTTGTATCTCTTTAATTATTAACCTTGACAATTACTTGAGTTGTTAATATATGTGTATTTATTTTTAGTGAATACAAAAAATTCTTTTAAAGAAATATTAAATTTACTTAACATAGTCTTCTTCCCTTTGTTTAGAATTACAACAAATCAAATCAAGTAGCCAGCCATCCTTTGCTCTCCTTTATATGTTTCCACAAAAATAGGTTATGCTACTAATATAAATTTACTAATCACTTAGTACATGAATGTGGGCTTTAGTGAAACCTTCTGCTTTTCACAGACAAGTTAATTCATCTAATGTGTAGAAAGAAAGTATACGTTTAATGGGATAGTAAGTATAGCATTCCAAAAGAAAGCATAGTTCAAACTTAATGAAGAAGCTTCCTTTATAAAAGCCATATTCTATGCCTAAAGTCAGCTGTATTATTTTTCCTGATCTCCAAAGTATTGAGTTGTCTCTTAAGTGACCTTTTGGTGACTGTTGTTTATTCCCATCTTCCTGTCACCATAAGTAAGTAAAGAAAACTATTGGACAAAAGAAATGTTGATTTTTAAATTCAGTATTTGTACTCAATCAAAAATTTCCTGTAGGTACTATTAATGCTGATTTATCAACTTGTTAATAATGAGGTCTTACCTATCCCTTTTAATTTTCAAACAAATTTAATGCAAAATCATATTATTCAGAGTATTATGGCCCTTTAAAAATAATATTTCCACCAAATACACAAAGAATAAAGTACAAAGGGAATTTGCACAACAGGATTAAAGCCTCCATTATTATTTCTGGAAAGCGTCCTAGTCTCATGTTTTTCTTTCTGCCATTCTTAGAGAAAGTACGTTATCCACAACAGGTCAACCTAAGTCCCACTAATTTCCTCAGGAATGAGGCTCAGGCAATAAGTAGGATCCTTGGGAAAGTGACCCCAAGTGACCAAAAGGGCCTCCCCTCAGTAAGACATCAGGAAGCACAACTGTTTCCATTGACACCAATGTAATGAAAACAAAATGCTCTAGAACTGTGTGCTTTCTGAGTCAGTTTGCAAAAATATCACACACGCTGTGCTCTGACCACCCAAGAGGAATGAAAGTCCCTGGATCTTTCCACAAGCATGTTGGTAGTACTGATGTTTATAATTCTAAGTTCAGGAGCATGGGTGGGATCATCTCTGTTCCTGGGACAGTGTCAGTCGGTGCTAGCTAAAGCAGTGTTAGAAAAAAGCTTTAAAATGTCCCCTTCAGACTGAGTTCATAGCTCGTCAGCATAAGCACCTGCCTGGCAAGGTCCTGAATTGGTTTTCCAATATCAATCAATCAATCAATAAATAAATAAATAAATTTCCTCCTCTGTTCCAATCTTGCTAAGGGAATTCATGGTATGTGACATCAAAAGAGCAAATTCAGGTCACCTCTGTTGGTTGTAGCCATGTGGGTGTGAGAATAAACATGTACCAAAGAGCCTCCCAGGGTCCTGTTTCAATTGGCTTCTTGCTCTGTTATCTAAAGTGAATCCTAGGGATAATTAAAGGAGAGGGCCCAGACCATTTTCAGGACGTGATGCTTCTCAGAAAAATGGGTCATATTGGTCCAGTGCTTCAAAAAAAAATAATAACCACTAAGAAAGCAGATTTAAATATTAGGTCAAAGGAAGAGAAGCATTTGTGAGAATGTTTCTGTTCACTGTGAAATGTATGAGAGGTCAAACTTCTTGGGAGCCTGTGGAGAATGCGCAGAAATGGGCCGTCTACTCTTAGGTTAGCCTCTCAGGAAGCTAACAGTTTGGATGCTATTGAGACACAGGTAGCACGAAAGGGCAGTGTTTCATCATTGGCATGGGTCAGTGGTCCAGCTCCTACTTTCTGTGCACCCTCTAGAGTAGCCAGACATTCGGGGCATGGGAAGGAAGACTCACCCTTGAAGTCTCGGCTGTGTCTTACAACAGAAAAAAAGTGTAGAGAAATTAAAACAGTAATCTTCACTAGACAAAAAATGGTAGCAAGCTGACAGATGCAAAATAGGAAATGAAAACATTTTTAAAAACAGGATTTTGTTAACTTCATTTTAGTCATTCATGTCTCCTTCAAAATTGTCTCCCTTAAGCCTGCTCTGCAACTTGATATTCAGATTTCTTCCTACCCAAATTGCTGGGTCACTTAGTTTCCAAAAAGCAAGACCCTGACCCTCCATAGAAGGTTCCTTTCACACTGTACCTCTTTGGTAACAATTCTCCAGACCATATTTGTTCACAGCAATATTAATATACTGAACTCAACAGTGACCCTCTCTTGGCAGCGATATTGCTTATATTATGCTGTCTTGGGATGGTGATGTGTGTGTATCTATGTTTGTTTAAATGAATGCCTAATCTTCTTTGTTAGAGTGCAAATCCCATAAGACCGAGAATCAGACTTTCTATTTTCCATTTTAATTTCCTGCAGCTCTCACCTTAATCTCATACAATTAATACATAATGGTAGACAAAACAACCAATGTTTTTTTTATTCAGTGTAAGCAATATTAAAAGGCTTCTGCTTGTCTCATAATGGATTTTACAAAATGATTTAAACTGACTTTGTGAAGAAATATTGTCCAACTATGGGAAGTATTTTTTTAAGTTGTATAGAAGTCTGGCTCAGATTAAAAAGATAACAAATTGGTGGACAATATTTATGAAGCAGCTTCTCAGTTGCGTGATACTAATTCCACAATTACTTCAATATTTATAAATTCAGTAAAGATTCCCTTTATAAGCTGCTCCTTCTAGATTGAGTGTGGTTTGCAAATTATCTTCAAATATATTATTGTATTTTATTTTTAAAAATAAATTTAAAAGATAGCAAAATCAAAACCATCTATCAAACATTACTATCATTAAGCATATCTGTATTTAGTTCAATAGCTATGTATAGCTTTGAAGATTATTATTCCCCACTGAACATTTAAAAAGTCTGATAAACATCATTTAGGAGAACACAAAGCTGTATAAATGGAGCAATGTTACCAACTTTGCACAGAATAAAATACACCGGATAGAAAGTATAAGAAACTCAGTAATGCTCTGGGCCAACTTCTGAGAGATACTTTTGTCAAATGAATATTTTAATTTTATTTACAAGTAAAAATGTACAAGTTGCTTATGAGAGACAAATGGGGAAATTGAGGACACTCACACATAGGGAAAAGCATCTCAGTGCAGTTTTGGTGCAAAAAAAGAAGGGTTTGGATCTATTTTCTGTTGCTTTCTATCAGAGACACTTTAGGAATGTTGCTTCAATACACTAAGCCTCAATTTCTTCACCTGAATAATAAGCAGATAGCCCCTGTTTGTCTAGTTGCTAAGTGAATTAAATGAGACATGTAATGTATAGCTCCTAGAAAAATCCATAGCAAACTATCACTGTACAAAAATACATATTCTTTTTCTGTCTTATGGATAGACATAGCAGCTAAACTTTGCAAATGTGTAATATTATTTTTTTAAAGACTCATACATCTCGAAAACACTGGTAAAGAGAATTTTCATGGATCTTTGAGAATGAAAAAATCTTGAGCAGGAGAAAAGGATTTGGACAAACTAAAAGTATCAGTCCAATGGTGTGAAAGAACACAGATAGTCTTGGAAAGATAAGCAAAATGCAAGTTGAGGCTTGGATCATGACTCCAAGTAGAAACATGAGACATCCCGGGAAGCCAGTGCAGGCCCCTGAGCAGAGAAAAGGGAATGAGCATTTCCAGAGACAAACAGTGAGGCTAAAACTCCCATAACTGTGGAACTTTTCTTATTGAAACTAAATTTCTTTAATCAGTGCAGATAAAATCTTACTGCGCATTCAAATTTTAATTTAGCTTTTACATGAGAATTTTCCTTAAAATGTATTACTATATTTTAATTCAATAATTTATATTGTACTTTTAGGAAATAACCTACAAAATCTATCCTGCTCTGCTTAATTTTCTAACCCTATAGTATTTGTACCATGAATGGAATAGAAATGCATATAAGTCCGATACTGCATAAAATGCCCATGATTTGGAAAACAGGCACATTACTCAAAATACGATAATGGATTTTTAATGGCTCTTCATGGAATTCTTCAGAAACAATAAAATTCAGTGAACAGAAAAATGCATAAAATACACTTACTATTCAGTAAGAACATATTTTATTTATCTGAATTTTTCTAGACAGAGAGTGACACAGTCTAAAAAGACTCTAAACATGCTATTTTCTTTATTTTCAGTCCCTTCACAATCTTGCTCTAAAGTAATGGGTCTTCCAGTTTTTTTGGCATATAATATATCTATTTTTTTGGTTTTTGGGTTTTTGTTTTTTGTTTTTTGTTTTTTGTTTTTTGTTTTTTGTTTTTTTTGTACAACAGATCGAACTCACGACCTTGCGCTTGCAAGGCAGGTGCTTATGCCACTGAGCTAAATCCCAGGCCCTATACATCTATTATTATCCCATATCCCATATGTTAATCTTGCAGCTCTGTTTTAATGTGTAAAAAACACTTTGATATTCAGAGTAAAGCCAAATAATCTTAGGAAATATCCAGTCTTAGAATGTCATTTGTCTATGAGGAGCTCAGATAGGGAAAATATACTTTCACTGAAAGCATATTGAAACCTCAGTTGAGAAAAACAACTGCAAAGAATATGTGATTATTGATATTAACTGTTATGTTGCATTCTTCAAAGTGCCCTGAACAGCCTAGTTCACTGATGGAAAGGGGAAGAGAAGCTACTTCCATAAAATGATGAAAAGAGTTTATTGATATCTTAATATTTTTAAATAATATAATATTCACATTATTCAAAATATTTCAATTCTAAATGACTCTTGCAATGTAGTAAGATCAAAACAAGCCCACAATTTTCTATCATTTGTTTTTTGTTCTGGTATTTATTTACTTACTCTGCTAGGAACTGAACCCAAGGCACTCGGCACACTAGGCATGTGCTTTACCACCCACCCGTATCTCCTTTCCTCACTGATCTTTAAATCCCGCATCATTGTTAAATTTACCTCAATATCAAGATTGGCTTGTATTTTTGCTATGATTTCACTTCTAGAACATTGTGTAAATATGCATTTTATATACAGTGAAAGCAGTATGAGTCGCGTCCATGGTCAAGTTTGATGGTAGAGAAAAGCTCTAGTAGAAGAGGCAGTGACTTCCCAAATGTTTCGTTTGGATGAGCAGAGTTTAATTTTAGCACTCTTGGCCTAGTCTGCAATCTGATATTGTAAGCTTCACTTTAGTCCTTGATGGTTTACTGACTCTCTATCTGGTCTTCCCAAACTAAGGCAGCATAACCCTTAAATGTAGAGAAAACTCATAAGGATAAATGAAGCCTTATAAAAATAAGATCTATAAAGCAGTATTAACAGAAATGGGATTTTTGTTTTCAGATCTCAGTGCTTTGAGATAAAGAACTCACTGGATATTCTGTGAATTGTTAGACACAAAACAGACGTTGGAGAAAGAGTTCTTCAAAGAATGCACAGGCGGGTTGCAAATATAGGGGAAAAAGCTGCTATCACTGTAAGAGTACAAAAGGCAAGAAAATAGAGTAACAGTGTTGCTGTTTTAAGTAGCTATTTAGAATGAGGAGACATGGATGTCTTAGGTTCATTTATTGAACCTTATCAAAGTATAAATATTGCCAAGGGTAAGGACATGTGTTGTTTGTAGAAGAAGCAAGGATCAAGCGTGTTCCAAAAACAAGCAACATCATTCTCAGGGTCAGAAAGAAGGCACTGGAAGGGAGGAGCACAGTTTGTAACAACTTCCTCTACTGCACAATAACAGAAGGATCTGTACCTGTCTCTGGACCCCTAATACGTGTCAGACTACAGTCTGCATCAGTTCTTTTATTCCTCCAACACGCCTAGAAGAGGAGGTAGCATTATCCCCACAACCCAGCTGCAGAGTGTGCAGGAAATTGGTCAGTGTCACAGTGAGTCTGGTCTGTTACCAAAACCAGGACTTGAGCATCAGCCATCTGGATTCAGAGCTCACACTGTGAATGTCTCCCAGTTTGCTATGTTATTCTTATCTTTATTGCTATTTATAAAATTATTTCGTGTGTCTTTAAGGTTTGTGTTACGGAACAGACAGCACCTGGGTCCATCGAATGTGTTTGCAGCAGTGGCTGGGGTTGGGGGAAGGGATGGGCACAGGAGCCAGGGGGAGGGGGATGCGCTATCAGGGGAGTATTGGAAAATATGGCAAATGTTTAAGTGTCCTAAAAATTGTATAAACAGGGGTCGAGGATTTAGCTCAGTAGCACAGCACCTGCCTGGTAAGCGCGAGGTCATGTGTTTGATCCCTGGTGCCAAAAAATAAAATTAAATTAACAATTAAAAATAAATTAAAATTGTACAAACAAAACCAATTTTATATATATATATGAATTTTTAATGGAATTTTCAATTTTGGGAACTATATGAATATTTCTCTTTCTATTTATCCCCCTATTTTGCTTTTTATTTGTGCATATTCATTGAGCATATAGAAAGAGATACATAGATATGTAGATATAGTATCTTATATAAGTGAAACCATGCAGTTTTTGAGCTTATATGTTGGAATTACTTCATTTAACATTTTGTTCTCTAGTTTGTTGAAAGATTTGTATTATCTGTTTCTTTTTTGTAAGAATCTTTTTGGTGGATGTCTTGTACGATGAATAACTACTTTGAAGATAACAATAAGTAATAACCAGTGTAATAAGTAGCATTATTCTTATTATTTGACTATGAATTTTGTCTTTTTTTAATAAAAAATCTGTGGCAGTAAAGGACGCACTGGTATTTATACCCCTTAAATCAGCACCTTCCCGCCTTCAAACACAGTCATCCAGGGATCATTCCTGCCACTTTCCGACACAGTTCTGGAAGGTCCCTTGCATGCTGGTCTTTATCTACCCTGTTGGGGTTGCTTCTAGGTGTTGAAACAATCAAAAATGTTTATCTCTCATAAGCAGAGGTTACATGGTGCCAGAACTAGTAAGTAAGGTGAATGAGAACACACCACAGTGTTTTTACAGGTCTGTCTTTCCTTGGGTGGCAGCAATAGCATTCACCATGTTTGAAAAGAATTCAAACTACTTAAGAGAGTGGCAAAAGCAATGGGATAAGTGTGTTCAGCGGAGGAGGATTAATGCCAATGTGTCTTTTATTGGGGTGGTGGTGTCTGAGACTGAGTCTTTCTGTTTAGTTTACCATGGCCTTGAGCTCATTGTGTAATCTAGACTAGCCTTGAATTCACAGAGATCCTCTTGCCTTAGCCTCCAAAGTGCTGGGATTACAGGTGTATGCCACCACACCCGGCAACAATGTGTCTTCTGCTGTGATAAATATTTTTCACTTAAACATTTCTCGTGTATTCTGATCACCCTTTTTACTGGAGGAGAATGTACAATTTGAAAGTCTTAATTCACTCGGTGCTATGTTTTAAGTATCATGAATTATTGTTACAGGAAGTAAATTGTTTATGAGAGAAATACTGACTTCATTTGGTTATTGAAGTATGAGTGAAAAAGTCGAAGAAGTTCTCGGGTTTAATTCAGACCCTCTTGGCACCTAAAAAGGTCAGCAATCACAAAAAAAATCTAGGTCATTTTTCTCTCTCTTTACAAACAAAACACTTCCCATTACTGACTGTATGAATGTCAAATAACTCCTAAAATGAAATTTAAACTACTTAGCCTGGCAGAAGAGGAATATCTGGGCAATTTTGTTTCAGCCACCTTTCCAGCCTCAACTTCTGTGATCTGTGACAACTCCTCAAATACATGTGTTCAAAAGACCCTGACACATGACATAAACTAGCATGCCTATGTTTTAAATGTGTCTGGAGAATCTATTTGGGGTTGGAATGCCTGCTCAGCTTAAATGGCAGCTACTCTCTAAGTATTTTTGTGCTTCCACCAAAAGAACCTTTTTCTACTTACTCTTCTTAGGTATATGTTTATTTTTAGATTTTGGTATATATTTGTTTAGGGGTATTTATAATATTATATCCTAATAGTCTCCCTTAGTACACTAATTCTAACCATTGAACAAGTATTTGTTGAGCGCCTATTATGTACCAGGCACACTCTAAGCTCTCTAAGCCAAAGACTATTTGTCATTTTGCCACTTTGCAGGGGCGAAGGGGGAGGGGGTGATTTTCTGTTGCTTTGTTTACTCCCAACACTCAGTAATCATTAATTAAATTGTTGAACTGAACTACCCAAGAGAGGCTCAATGAACATTATAGTCAATAAATAATAATTAAAATTAACATCCTATACTTCTTCAGAAAGAAATAATTAATATGTAGAAGAATATATATGTAAAATAGGAGGCCTTTACATTTGGCAGGGTCTCAGATCTGGAACTTTTATGATGTTAATTAGAAAGAGATTAATGAGAGAGACACCATTTTGTTGCTTCTAATTCCTTCCTTTGGGTCTTAAATGGATTATAATCTCCTCCCTACCACCAAGTTAGATTCCTTGGTTATCCTTAAAGCTCCAAGGGCAATTTGAAACCATCCAGCCCAAAACCACATTTTACAGATGAGGAAATTGTTCAGATCAATTCATGAAGCTGGGATGAGAATCCAGTCCTGTCCTCCCAACACACTCCTCTCAGTGTCCCCCTATGACACACACATTTTTGTTTTCTTCTTTCAATTTTTATTCTCTTGATATTCAATGAAGCAAAGGCAGCAGTTGGGATAATTGATAATTTAAAAGAGTAGAGGATAGAGAAACTATATGCTTCTTTTTATAACCCAAGTTCTCTCCACAAGCAAGAATCTTTTATAAGAATCTAAAGCAGTGCTAAGTCTGTCTTTAACTAACAAAAGACTTTAGAATAAACCTTTATGTCTCCTCTTATTCCCTTTTTCTCCAAATTTATGTAAATTCAAATCTGTTAAATACAACAAATGGCACATACACACATATCAGATGCATGCATATAATATGTTTAACAGTTGGGTATATAATACATGTACACATTTTTCATTATGGGAAACAAATATTTCTACATCATTTGTTTGCAAAATTACCTGAAACTTCTTTGTTTTGTGGCTCGTGATTAATTTATCAAATTCCTCTTTGATGCTGTACAGACTGATCATGATTAATGAGTTTATCTGCTAGCAGTATTAAAAGAAATTTAGTTTAGGTAAGCAAGTCATGGTGTTCCATTTATTTCTAAGTCCTTTGTTCTTCACATGTTGTTCCTCCTGAGTTTGTTTATACTTTGAGGCAAAATTAACATTCCTTCACTCAAAAACTAATAAGCATTAGTTTTCAACTGCCAATTTAAATTTCAGTCATTTTAAAAGAAGTTAGGATAGATCACTGAAAGATTACTGCAAACATAGTGTGAAGGAAAGAACGTATGTTCATCTGACTTCTAATGATTCCCTGGATCCCATAGCCTGAGATGCAGATACCATATGATTTTAAGTCTCTACATTGGAACCTGGAGGGAACAGCAGCTGAGCAGAACTTAACAGAGAAGAAAGGGAGAGGGAGGGTGCAACATTGCAGTCTATTTGTTGACCATCCAGTTGAGTGATCTACCTACCTCTCATTTTCACGAAAAGCTTAGTCTTGATCAGGTCACTTAGACCCTTGCCCCTTTTGATCATCTAACTGCTCTTCATTTTCCAGTATTTTTTAAAACCACTATATACATCATTTTCTAGAACTTGCTGAAAAATAGACACAATTTCTTCCCCTCCTGCCTGAAACCAGCCCACTGTCTGGCACCAATTCTTGAAATGAATCACAACGTCATTCAGTTTAATAGGCAACTTGCAATTTCAAAAACAAATTCAGCTGCAACCGCTTTTAAAACATCTTACTGGGTTACTTTTCTGTCTTACGTCACCCAGGTTTCCAGAAATCCACTCAAAATGCCTAATGAGGCAATAAATTCCTTTATTGACTGTTCAGAATGTGGAAACAAATTGGAGTGACTCACTCAGGCCTTTTCTTAACCCTCTTATTCAGCAAAACAGTTTATTTTACTGAAAGAATGGGAAAAGAAAAAGCTGACAATTTAAAATTAACTAAATAGGCCCACCCTTTCTTATGCCCCCGGGATATTCAGGAAGATCTTTTCGCAAGAGTATGTGTTACAGCTTAATTGAGATTGTAAAAGACCAAAATTGTGTTTTATTTATTGTCCTTGGGAAAGTAATTCCCATTTTTGGCTTTTTACTTATGATTTATTACTCTGACTACTTTTATTTTAAATAATGAAGCATTTTCTTGTGCTGTTTTTGTTGGCTTTTTCATTGTTTCTATTAGTCATTATCCCTGAGTAGAAATTGACTGTCTTGGGATGTCACTACAAAGTGCTTTCCTAAGGATAAAGAAAAACATGGAATCATTGGCATTCTCTGAGCATATTTGACATAGCACAGGTGAACATGTCAAAAAACTGCTTTGGGGATTGAAAAGTTATCAACTACATGTAGAAAATAATTTATTTAAAAGGCTGTAACAAATATACAACCTATAAGCAATATGCTTATTGTTCAGAGTGAAGTTAGAGTAACTTTAGCTGCAATTTTTCAATTTGGAGAGGTTAAAAGGGTGGGTAAGGTATGCAGGGCTTTAGCGAGCACCCCCAGAAAGCCGGTGTGTACCACTGACCTGCAGTTCCCATCTCCTAATCCCCCAGCAGTGGTTCCGACCCTACCATCTCATCTCAATTCATTTTTCCTCCCCTACCCCCGACTTCTAAATTTCAAAAGCCAAAAATGCTAGTTTGTTTTTCATGGACTCATTCACAGAAAACAACTTTTAAGGGCAGTAAGAAAGGGGAGATCATCTGGGTCCTAAAATGTTGCACGTCAGCTCTTTTTCTTCTCTTTAAAAATAGTGGCCTTCCCCACTGTTAAAAATAGTAGTCCATCTTCCCCTTTTCTCTTCTTTTTAACTTTGACTCTTGTAAAGTGCTTGCTTGAAGTTCTAAAGACTGACATGAATGTGAATATTAGAAGGAAATGAAAATAACATTGAACAGCTATTATGTTATCATTTGTAGAACGCTAGCAGTCAGTGCTGATTTGGTTTTGTGAAATATTTTTTGAAATTCTTAGAATTCTCAAAAAGCAGAAAATGCTAGGAAAAGACTCATTTGTTAACAACAAAAAAAACTCCAATATATTATCTGGTTATTTTGAATTTTCAAAAGAATTGAACATGAGTCCTAATAAACTGGGACTTACATTTATATGTACAATTAAAATTTATCTTAAAATGATACACATAGCTAGAATAGATCTTACATGTTACCTAGATGCAACCCCTGAATTTTACAGATTATGTCTAAAAAATAGTTTATTTTAACAGCATATAACAATGCAATGGGAAGAGAGAACAAGTTGTTTATACCCAATCTCATGGTTCTCATATCCCTGATATTCAGGCACCTACATGTATAGAATGCTTAAATGTTCTTATGCCAATAATGCATGTTGTTAAAAATAAATGTACAAATGAGCTAATTCCTTACAAGACCTTTTTTGACGAAAATCAGTTTTCTAACCAGCATTGAAGCTACAGAAAACAAAAAAGTTTACTAATCATACAATTTTGTAACAACATTCCTTAAGTGACAATGTGTTACTGAAACCACAAATAACTTGTACTTAAAATAAACACCATGAATGCGAAGACTTCGTTTTACTGACATGTGAAAAGACAGTGCAGTTTTCATTCTCTATGTTAAGTCACTGTATTAAAAGACTTCAATATTTAAGCAAGGAGAATTATAAAAAGTCAATCATGCTAAAAATATAATTATTATTCCTGAAAAGAAACAAACTCACTTTTAAATAATTTATCTGGGAAAACAAAGCTTCAAATATATTTCTTTCCATCCCAGTTTTTCATTTTAAAAAATTCATCTACATGAGCTTTATATTTATAAACCTATTTGGGGCCCTAATAGATTAATTTTTGTGTACCCACAATATTTTATGTAACACAGAGCTATGAATAAATTGGAAATTCAGAGTCCATAGGCAGTGTACAAGACACTCTGCCAGGGATGTCCCTTTATATGTCTTTCTCAATTTTAGTACATATCAAAAACTTCTTGAATCAGTAAAAGAAATGATTGTTTACATTCATTACAAGGATAAGGATGGTACTAATAACTCCTAAAGTCCCAAAGTTTTTCTTTCATGCAAGGAGATTTTTAGGGGCACGAGCACATGATTTTTTAATGTAAAGGTCAAGAATCTAATTTAAAGGTGATAATTTGAAAATTTGGACCTTCATTCATTACAAGAATTCAGGAAACAAGATGTAATGTTCAGGGAAAATTCTCCCTTCTGAACATGACTTTACTGGTGCTTTGGCCTTGATAATCCCTAATTCAGCTTTATCACATTCATATTTTGAAAAATAATTTAACTTCAAACTAAAATATATATACTATACTCTGACCAGTTTACTTAATGCCATTTAATATTACTTTATTTATAAGGAAAGTAGGATAAATATTACCCATCAATGCAAAATGAAGATTTGCTTATTTTCAGTTTTTTATAGTACATAACCATACTCATGAAAAGAGATAAATTGCAGTTGTTCAATTTAGAATATCCATGCAAAAATTCAAGGATTTTCTGATATAAGGATTTAATTAATGTAGCAAAAAGTGACTTTTCACTGATCAATGAAAGTTATTAATAATTTGTTTTCTATTTTTACACCAGTTTTTTCTGGTGTCTAATTTATTTGATATGATAGGACTAAAATAAAGTTGCACTTACTAGCAGTTGAGTGGGGTTGCATGAACATTTTGGGGGATGTTAACATCAGTTCTGCTTCTGTTGGAGCTACCTGTGCTATCCTCAAGAGGGTCTCTGAGAGCCCCAGGACACTGTCTCTCCTAATCAGAGATGAGTTGATTTAGCTGGACATTTGCCTCATGCCAGATAAATCAAAACTTTTTCTCAAATAATTTAGAATGAGGTTCAAAAAATTCTTTTTCAACTTAGTCCACATCTGTGGAAGCGAAAGTAAACTCATGGCTGCAGAGAGGCCCTCGTCCTACTTCTCTGAGGCCTGGAATCATCTTCTGGCACAGGGACTGTGCATCTAGAACGCGGGGAGAAGTGGAGGTGGAAGACAGAGACGGTATTTCCGCAGGCTTTACAAATCCATTTCCCGTCTCTCTTTAAGACCAGCCTATTTTGTCGCTACTCTGTTGCATGACATAATCCAGCAGCTGTTTAATAAGCATGTTTTTGGTTTAAATGAGCTCAAATAGCCTTTTTTTAGGACAGTTTAGAAATTTTGTTAAAATCAGCTGTATAGACTTCCAAAAGACAGAGCTCTGAGACTCACCAAATAAGTTGGTACAAACAGCATGATGTAAAAAATTAGGTTCACAAGATCTAACACAAACAAATCTTTGTAAAACACAAATATTGGTAATATTATATAAGTACAGGTTAAAGTAAATTTTAAAGGCATTTTTATTGCTTGTGTTTCACCAGAGAATTTTTATAGCCTTACTTTAATGCAATTGACTTTTATTTTTGTCATGTTAAAATGCAGATTAATTTTCTTGTTACATTTTGCTTCATGATACCTTTACAATAAAGGTCTTTACACTGTCAGACCTTTGGTAAATATAAGAATAAATGTCTTACTGTCTACTTTCTAAGTCCCTGTTTAAATTAGGTTACCTACCCTCTGCATCAGACCTTGTGTTTTAAGAGCTCTGTGAAACAATGAAAAGAATTTAATAGAACCATAGATCAAAGCACTTCATTCATTAACTTTTAAAGTATCACCTCATTTATTTATTCTTCCTCTGGAGTTTCTCTTTTGGTAAGTAGAAATTTTATTAAAGATCCACTTAAATGAAATGAAAAAGAATGGCATAGTTTTCTCTAATACATATAAAGAGGATATTCTTACATCTAAATTTATATTAGCCAGCAACATTACAGTGTAATCACTGCATCTGTTTTTTTTGTATATATAAGGAGTGGGAGAAATACTCTAGCTTTTAAATGTACAGCACACCAAATAGCTAATACAGATTTTGGCCATGTGGGAAAACTTTGATGAAATTACTCTGTCTAAGAGAACAAAAGGGTGAAGTCATTAGATTAAAGGCAGACCAAAATATTTGAAAGGTGAAAGCATGCTTTAAGCAGTCTGCAAAAAAGAGAACCCAGTTTAAAGATATAATTCGTTAAAAGCAACAGTGCAAGTGGTCCTGTAATTGAGTATCAGTTTGAATTTTTAACTCAAAATAGTAACATTATATTCTTTATTATATCTTTAAATGAAAGAATAATTTAGCAGTTCATATTGCGTCTTGCAAGTGCAACTTATCTTCAAAAGAAACTGTAAACATACTCTGGGAGTCAGTTTGAAGGAGGAATAACTTCAGAGAGAGTACAGCATCCAAAACATTGGACTTTTAGACATAATCACTTCGAGGAAAATATCTAATTTTCAAAGATGGGATACCAATGAAATGCTGGATTATCACAACAAGAGGAGAAAGAAAAGTTTCTACCATGAGACATAATAAAATAGTCTAGATAGCATAGTAATTAATGATTATCTCTTACCTATAACTATTGTACTCAATAAAGATTGAATATCCTTTATCCAAAATGTTTGACCAGAAGTGTTTTGGATTTTTTTAAAGTTTAGAATATTTGTATATATCAAATGAGACATCTTGGAGACGTGAACCACACTAAACACAAAATTCATTTGTTTCATACATACCTTATATTCATAGTGTGAAGGTAATTTTCATACAATATTTTTAGTGTGTATGTTTTTACTGCTACACATTACATGTGGCCATGAAATTTTCAATGTGTATTGTCCTGGGGCACTCAAACCTTTTGGATTTTGGAACATTTTGGATCTCAGACTTTCACATTAGAGGTGCTTGACCTATAACAGCAAAAACATGAGAAAATGAAGTCCATAATCTGGAAATCACCTGACCTCCCCCCAAATTTTTATGTAATTATCTCTTTCACTAGTTGTTGGGTCATGCCTCTTCAAATTAAAGTACCTTCAGGTTTCCAGTACATAACTTTAAGTGTAATGAAATAAATTCTAATTGGAAAAAGAATGCACAAAAGGAGTAATAATTTCTTCCCCAGTAGCAGTAATTCTCAAGCTTAACTGCACACTGGAATTACCTGAGGAGCTTTGAAAAACTGGTCTGAATTGTACCATCCAATATTTCTATTTAACTGATATTTAATTGTTCTGTGGCACCCCTGGTGTTACAGTTTTAAATGTCCCCAGGTGATTCTCATGTTCAGCAAAGGTTGACTATCGTTACCCTAGAATGCAGATTCATGTGAGGTTATGCTAATCTTTAAAGTGGAAAGTTTCACTGAAAAACAACAAGTTTGATCGTTATTTAGTACTATTATTACTCATAATTTTAAAAAGACCAATTATTTAAAATATTGAGTCAAGTCAGATTAGTATATTCAGTTTCTATAAATTGCTCTAAAGTAACAATAGAGAGTATGATATTTATTGAGGTCATTTATTCTTGGGCAATCAAATATAAGTTTCAGAAGCATATCTTACATTTAACTTACACTTATTCTCCTTTAGTCACTGTGGGAGATGATGGAAAACTTGTTTATTTTTTAACAATTAAATTATTCCACACATTAATTTTTTCCAAAGTGACATTCGGAATACTTTAGAATCAACAAAAATGTTTTTCAGACTTACAGGGTAAAAAATGTCATTTGAATTGCCCAGATTAGTATCCTTCTTTCTGAAATTAATATCTATACTTTCACAAAAGGATATTAATAACTATGCTGGGAATTAGGCACTGTCAAGGCAGTACAAAAAAATTTTATAGAAAAAAATAAACTGTATCTTATAATAGTTTTATAATTATACAGGACTAACTCTTTCCATTCAATGAACTATACATACCAAAGGAAAATTACATACTTTAAAATTTATGAAAATTATATACATATACACAGGCATATAATGTACATACTATTGTAAAATAATGCAGGATATATATTATTTTAAAAATACAGAAAACATTACAATTTTCTACCTCTTAGATAAGAAACTACATATATATGTATATATATATTTGTATTTGTAATATGTATATTTATATTTGTTTACAAAATACTGGAAGCATAAATAATATAGCAATAAAATGATAGGAGAGGGATATCTCAGTATAAATTTTACACATTCTTGACTTTGAACAATTTAAATGTATTATTATGGAAATAAATTCAAATTTTAAAATAATGTGTATGGTGAATGTTCCTGCTGGTATTTTAGAGTTTTAGCCTACGTACTGCTAGAGTAGCATAAAAAAGGTACGTAATCACACACATGAACACAAACTGAAAGTAAACAATATTTCAAACAACAGAAAACTTTAACAAATGAAAACTTCGAAAAGCATATTAGGATTGAAAGGATCATGCCATATGAATGATCTTGTATTAATCAACTTTTCACCTCTGGGACAAAATGACTCAAGTAAACAACTTATAATAAGGAAATATTTAATTTGGCTTAGTGGTTTCAGTTTATGGCCACATGGCCTGGTGCTTTGGATTTGTGGCAGCACAAATCAAGATGGTAGAATGTTACCTCTAACCCGATGGTATCTGGGAAGCAAAGAAAGAAAGAAGGTACCAGTTTCCAATATTCCTCTCAAAGGCACACCCCAAATGACTCAACTTCCTCTCACTCTACTTTAGCTCCTCAAGAGCCACCACCTCCTCACCAAGTCACAAACTGCAACCAAACCTTTCATCCACGAGCCTTTGGTGGGGAGACACATGTCCACAACATAGCAGATAATCATCATAAATGTTTAAATTTAAAACAACTTGTTAAAAATAAATATGTGATATTGTTCAAATTGAATAAGCAGTTTCCTTTGAAACATGGCAAAGATAAAGTGTTATATTCTTTTTGCTTAACATTGTGTGTCCACCGTATCTCTGACTGGTGCTTTATCTTCTAGGCTCCACACTGGGCATGGTTACTTTCAGTGACCAAAACTTTCACTCAACTTTCCTCCTTCATCACTTGGACTCTAGGAGGATATTTGAGCTTACAAGAGTACTAGACAAAAAATAAATCAGAGACACAGGTGTGACATACACATTAGGCTCAGGGGGAAATCTGGAAAATTGCCTCTCAAATCCTCTTTTGAAAAAATGTGTCACTCTGCATATTTTGCTACAAAGGTTAAAATGGAAACTATGCATGAGAGCTGTATTAATATGAAGTTGATAGTTGAGCATGCGGGACAGAATGCTGGGAAAGAAAGCATGAAACACCAGTTGGGAGCAGGGCTGCCTTTAGCGTTCAGCTCCACTTTCCTTTGCTTCCATTCTCATCCTGGGCAGCCGGGTCATGAAAACTGCTCTCTGAAAAAGTGAACCTTGAAACTGCATGAACTCAGTGTTTGGGAGAGGCTTTCACAGCAGCAGACAAATCAGTAGCCAAATCAGCTGTGGCAGTGAAATGGGTACAATCGGGTTTGGGGTTTGAGTTCTCCAAAATAAAATAAAATAAAATAAAATAAAATAAAATAAAATAAAATAAAATAAAATAAAATAAAATAAAATAAAATAAAATAAAATAAAAATTTAAAAGGTGTTACTCAGGCAAGCGCTTGACCTCTAGTTTTGCTCCAGAGCTAACCCTAGTGATTCAGGAGGTAGGAAAGTAAAATAAACAAAGTCAGCATATTAAATTTTGAGACCAATAGCTAGTTAGGAAGCACTAGCGGATGAACAATATTATAGTGAAGAATGCTCTGCAAGTCTAAAAGTAGCCTCTCAGAGTTTTTTAAAATAAATACAAAGCTTTTGATAAAACTTTGTGTCATGGTTTATGTCGGTGGCCCCCAGGCCTCATGTATTTGCATTGTGCATTTGTGATTGGTTCATTGTCCAGCACTTGGATTGGTGGTGTCAGTGCTACACCCTCCTAGGGGGTGGAGCCAGGATGTGATGTAATGGCAGGAAGAAGGCCTGTCGCTCTCTCTTGCCGGTTCCGCCTGCGGTTCGCAGCCACCATGAACTGTGGCCTCACCATGCCACCCTGCGTATGAGTATGGACTGAAACCTCCAAAAACTGTAAGAAATAAACCTTTCCTTTCCCAACTTTGGGCCTCAGGTATTTTGTCTTAATGATGAATAAAATGTAACTAAGACACTTTGAAACTGCATTTACTGAAGAACAATGTTCCAAATGTAAAAAAAGTTTCATATTCTTTGTTGACTCAGCTATTACTTAGCAATTTGATTGTATATTAATGCAGTTGAATTTCTCCTTAGATACAAATTCTTTAAAAGGGAATCTGGGTGTGGTGGCTCATGCCTCTAATCTCAGCTCTCCGGAGGTTGAGGCAGGAGGCTTGTTGCAAATTTGAGGCCAGACTGGGCCACCACGTAAGCTCAAGGCCAAACTGAACTACATGGCGAGACCCTGTTTCAAAGAGACAAAAATAAGGATGGGGATTTAGCTTAGTAGTGTAAGTGCCTGTCTGGCAAGCAGAGGTCATGTGTTCAATTCCCAGTACAAAAAAATAAATAAATAAATAAAAACAAAAAAAAAAATAAAAGGGATTGAAATGCCTCCAGATTCCCTCAAATGAATAAATGTTTCTTACAGTATATATCAAATAGGACTCATTTCATACATACCATTGTAAACACAGTCAGCCTCACCGATCATAAACTTAAGCACAAAGGAATAAACTGAATGGCTTGTTGTCAGTCAGATGACTACTACCCTCCCAAGCTTCTGTTTTAGTAAATCTGTGGTGGTTGCAAGAATTGCCCTTCTAGAATTTTCCAGATGATGTGAATCTGACATTGTCCAGTACAGATATGACATTTGGAGAATCATTGTTTTAAAATGGTATTACCTGCAACCTACACAAATATATTTTCAGAAGATTTCAAATTTCTATAAGAATTACATAATTTTATTATTTACCTTTTGATCATATCCTGAAGCTATGTTATCATTAGTACTTTTTTCATCCAAATGGGCATGATTACAAGAATTTATATTCATGTTTACAAGCATGTGTAAAGCAAACGATCATCTAGAGTTAATTTCTGGAACAATATTTCTCATATTGGGCCACTAAATGTGTTCCAGGTTGTCTCTGAATCTAATTTCTAGGAAGACTTGCATGCTTGAATCTCACACAATGGCATGGTAAGGGTTCAAATTAATCTGTTTGACAAATAAAGCTCTCATGAACACTGTCCCTCTAAGGTCTGTGGCATGTTTTTGAGGCAGCGAAGTGTATTTTTTACTATCCCAAGTCACAGTATATAGAGAAGCAAACCCATTGAGGATTTCGTAGGAAAAGTAAACCAGGCTGCCAATGAAGCCCAGGGACTGCCCCTGCTGTCCTACCTGGCTCACTGGCACCAGAGAATGTTTGCAGTGTCTTAGAATATGTGATACCCCCCCATTTTATTTTTCTAATGGTGGCTCATAGCATGTTTGAAGCTCTTATGATGATGATTTTGGTTCCCCAGATTTACCTGACAAAAGAATTCTGTTTCACCACTAGCTATTTAAAAGGCGATGGCCATTGCAGTAGTAATATTTGTTTGTCACTGCACTAAAGGAGGAAAATGCTTAGAACCCCTTCAGATTTTACCACTACTCTTATGTTTGGTTTATGAAAAGTATCAGTAACTTCCTGCCCCCATTCTCCTCCAATTTACCCTTCAACATAGGATAGTAAACCTCAGTATTGAAAAGGGTGTCCCTTCATCCTGAGATATGTTAAGAAATTTTTTTTAAAAGCTGAGAAACACAACCTACCTTTACTGTCTGATATTGATTTTCTTCAATTGCTTGGCACCCAATGTATCCAGAAAGAATCTTATTAAACTATACTCTACATGGTTTAGAAATTGAATGTACAATTAACACATAGTTTTACACACAAATATCTAAAACAACACATACATACTGCAGTGAAGTGTTGTTTGAAAATAATTTTTTACAATAATAAATTTGCCTAAATTCACCTAATTCAAAGGTATAATTTAATGTTTCCTCTCTGATTTGGGGGGGCAAAGGTAGAATTTTAAACAGTTCCAGCAATATATACTAAGTACAAACTAGGTATCAGAAACCAGTCTGTACTTACTCCACCAAAAATCATTAGACATAAACACACTTTTTATCAGCATTTACAAGTGTGGATATATAACTTCCCCAGAGAAAAACACAGAGCTAATAGGTAGCAGAGCTAGGTTCCACAGTAAGCTTTAAGTAAGGCTCCAACCAATTTTAATGGCCAACGAATGTGCCAAGGCTGATTAAAACAAGAATGTGCTGATTAAAAGCATTTCTTATCTATGACCACAAAGAATATTTAAAATTCCAGGAATGGTTACTTAAATTACAGGCTACACAGAGTGTGATTACAAACACTAAACATTAGTTGGTACATCTGTATTTTTGATGAAAAGATGTCCATGAACTGATAGTGAAAAAAATTAAATTTTAAAGACATGAAACAATTTATGAACCCATTATATACAGAATGAGATCTTGTTTTAATGCATATGTATAACAGCTATATTCATAGCAGCATTACACTGTCGTCTTATATTCTGACCTATTTTCTGAATTTTGGTAATAAGAACATGAATTATTTTATAATCAGAATGGTACCTTGGTTCATAAACAATTCTTTTCATGATTCTGGTTGCAACCAAATTTGAAGTGTAAAATCACACAAAGAATTAAATGTGTAAACTGAGGCACCACTTTACATATTACTATATTTTAAAAAAGAAAAAATACTATAGTCATTATTATTATTAACATTTATTGTGCACTTACTATATGCTGGGAAAAGACCTCAGAATTATTCATAAAGAATCTCATTTAATTTACATGTAAAACAACAACAACAAAAATGTTGAGATAGCTCTTGACAGCACAACCGTTTTATCAACAAACAAGTTAAGTCATAGAAAGATTTCAGAGTCTCGTAGTAGAGTTCAAATGCTATTAGCCCAAATCCAGGGTAAATGCTCTTCAAGATAAAAACATGAAGTTCTCCACCATTGTTGGAAATGGTCCACAGCTGTCCGGATACTCCTACACCTTTTCGCCTTATGACTCTCAGAATTACATTCTAAACATCAGATGGAACCTTAAAATTTTAGAGTAAAACCCCAAGCACTGATGTCTCAAAACACTGAATGTTAATTCTGCTAAGACTATGCCACATTTACATTTGAACTCTTGATGAACAATAAGAGTTAACAAAAAAGGGAGTATTGATAAAAGAATTCAAAACTGGAAACCAAAAACAGAAAATCATTTTCAAGCAAACTAATTCAGCTTTGTTATTTGCATTCCACTAAGCAATGTGCTCATTACAAATAATGACCTTTAGTTCACTTAGCACCTAGAAATTTTGGAAATATATACAATAATCTCTGATTTCCTTCTTTTGTCCATTGTATCTCCTTATGCCATTGAAATAAATAGAATTTGTTTCTGAAAAGCAGTTTATTATTAGATTTCTCACCAGTCAGCTGATACGCAGCCTCTGCCCTCACTCTGTGACTCTGAATTTTCTTTTCCTTTGCCTATTAAAGCACAGTGGGAGGCTACACTGTAATTGCAGGATAACACACATTCCATCACCTTAGGTTCTGGTAACAAACTAGTAAAGATTTAAATTCTTCTTCCTACTAATCTGCAATAACAAAGCTATTTGAAAAGAAATATACAATCCCAAAGACCTTTCCTTCCTCCCTCCCTCCCTCTCTCTCTCTCTTCCTCCAATATATGTAATATATGGCTTCCCTGAGGTTGCTCCCTTTTTTCTCCTCCCATTCACTGTGGCCCAGGGTAATAGCATGAAATAGCACTGGACAGACCCATACCATTTACAACAGGTATATGACAGCTGGGCTCACTTTCAAAAGCATCCCTGCTTTTCCCCAAACTTTTGCTAAATCTGTGGTTTAAATATAAATATATAAAAATAATACTCTATATCTTTAATGCCAATGTACAATATTACCTTCAAATTCAGATTTTATATGTTCCCTGGTGATTCTAAATTTAATTTAATTTTCTAACAGAAAAGCCGTAGATGCTGGTAGGAAGGTGTTGAGGAAAGCTGGCTTTGGTAGGATACAACTGTTTCAAACACTTGCCTCTGACTTCATTCTTTAATGAACATCTCTGGAATCAGTAATTACTGTGGGAACACATCTTTAGAGCTATTCTCAAAGAGCAAAATTGGCAGAGGTTGGTTTTATAAAGTTCACAAAATGAATGGTGCCTTATTGCCATAAACAAAGGGATTTTTTAACAACCAGTTTTAAAATACCCAGCGAATTACTGATAAGTGATTCAGTGAATAAAGATACGTCTTTAATTGACAAGAAAATGAAGGATTAGGCTAATAGTGCATTATAACAATATGCCATGAATTCAAACTTAGGCTTTCTTCTCCATTCTAAGTAATTTAAAAGCCTTTCTTTAAAAATGAGGACTATTTCTTCTGCAACATTTCTGCTTAAAATCTCCTAAAATATATGCAACCAGTACTCAATCCCTTCATGAATTCTCCAAGTGACTCCCGCATCCACATACCTCTGTTTCTGAGGTAACATGTACTGATTTCCTAAAATTGCTTTTTAAGCTTTTGCATTCTTCATAAAATATACTTGTGTGATAAATACATCTAAGTAAAATTAATAGTACTTTTAACTGAAAAATGTGAATATGTTTTAAAATTTTGATGTCAATGATGAAATATTTACAAAGAATAAATACTTCTCTTTAAAACATGTCATTCTTCTATTTATATTTTAACATTTTTCTATGTTAAGTCTAGATAAGAAAAACCCATGTATCAATACAAAAATTATGAGTGAATGATATGAATTTTAAGATAACCAGTAAAATATCAACATTCTACCTCAGAGGTTGAGTAATATGTTTTTTGTTTCCTCTGAGAATGAAAAAATTAAACTGAGCTATAACCATTCTTTCTGTTGTAAGTAGTATAGTCATCACTTAATGTCTGAGGGGATTGGTTTCAATATTCTAGTGGATGCCAAATTCTTTAGGTGCCAAAGTCCTTTATATAAAACAGCATAGTAGATGCAAATCATCTATACACATCTCCACACTTTAAATTGTCTCTAGATTACTTATAATACCCAGTACAGTGTAAATACCATGTAAAGAATTGTTATATCATATTGTTTAGGGAATAATGACAAGAAAAAGATCCATATTTCTTTAAAAATGCTTTTTTTTTGCAATTGGCTATATATTTAGTGCCAACTGTACTATTTCTCATTCCTCTCATAAAACACTGAGAAAAACAGGTCTTCACAGCCTTCAGTTTTCATATGCACTTTGTATTCCTAGTCTGCCAAAAGCCAATGAAATATCATCTATCAGACCTCTTATTTTTAAAACACATCACTCTGGTAAAAACACACAGGAAGAAAATGGGATGATCTTTTTTCATAAACAAGAAAACAGAAAGTCAAAAGAAAAGTGCAGGGCCAGGGTTTAGCTCAGCCGGCATAAGTGCCTACCTGGCAAACAGGAGGTCATGAGTTCGATCTCAGGTACAAAAAAAAAGAAAGCTCAACACAAGTGTGGGTAGAATTTACAGTGCCATGTTGGACAACTACAAGAACAGAGCTGTGAAGTTAAGAGAAAGCCTTGTTTAACTCAGTTGGCGTCCTAAAAGAGAAAGAGAAAAGTTCATTAAAAAAAAGCTTCCTAGAGATTTTGCATTTAGAAGATGGATGGAAATCTACCATTTGATTATGGACTCCTTTTGTCTTTCTTATGCTTCCCTGCACTTTCACATTTTAGTTTAATTCTAATATAGTCAATTTATTCACTGAAATGGAAATTAAGTAATCTATAACATCCAATTACTTTTCATATTCTGATATAAAATACTCTATTTTTTTATGCTGAATGCATGAACATAATGGTTTAGGATATAGATGCTATTATGATTTTTTTAATTTGTCTACTCATATAACCATCTCAAGTTGTGTATACTTCAAAAGATCAGACATACGAATATTAAATATTTTTAAAAGGATGATAACATAATTTTTCTAAAAGCTTTCCTTTCAAATACAAGATTTTCATTATTATTTAAAGTTTATTTAAGTTTTTATGAAAGTGTTACAAATGATTTGTCAACTAATTTAAGTCAATACAATTAAGTCAGTAGTTAGAAATTCTTAAAATGAAGCATTTACTTTATTTATATGCTAGCATATTTTAGTTTCTTTTATCCCAATATAATTAAAATACAATAGAAAGGACAACAGTGAAAAAAGAAGGAAAATAATAATAAAATAATAAATTCTCCAGTGAGCTAGAGAATTACCCCAACCCCTGCCACCCCCAGCCCTGTATTACAAATTTGAGAGCTGTAATTTCCTTTCTTCAACAATACAGTTTCAGGAGGGAGATGTTAATCTTATTTTATGCACAAGAAACCTGAAGGAGGCCATGAGATATGCAACAAATTTTTCAGATAGCAGCAATGAAGTCAGGTTTTAAACCCACATTTATTTCATTCTCTCATTAATATGTACTGGTATAGGCATAGCCGTGAGTTACCTTCCTCATTGAAAAGGAAAACAAGATCTATCTTTTTTAAGCTTCACAATATCACTCAAAATTCACAACAAAGTACCTGGGTCAAGTGGTTTAACATGGTCTCTGGGAGTGTTATTGTCATCGCTATTAGACTGACAACTAAGCTTTCCAGGGAGAAAAAGGTGTCATGCAATAGCCTTCTCACATACAAGAGAAAGCTTTGCTGAGAAGAGGGTATCAAATTATTGATTTTATCTGTTTTCAAAGGATAAATGTAAACAGGAACTATCAGAACATCAAAGTGTAAGCCAATATATGAAGGAATCTAAACAATTCTATTAACATTGGGAACTATTTCCTTAAAACACTCATTTATTTTATTTTTAAGATAGGGAACACTCTTATTCTTAGAGCCAGAATATGTCTTGTCCTTACTTTTATTAATACTAATAAAAGCTAGAATTTATATCATAACCTATATGAAATTTTATACATTTTATTTATTGCAGTGGTTTGCCATTCATTACAGCACAATTTAAAGCATACTCTGAATTTTTATTGCATTGAAAATTGCTCTATTTCCATTTAAAATATCCAAAAAAATGTAATATTTCATAGTACAGTAATAATATATAATTTACAAAAGTATGTTCCATTAAATAGACAATATAAACTCTTAAACCTGGCCAATGACACATTCCTGGATGCATTTAGCTATGCAATGGTGAATGAAAGTCAGAGCTCAAAGGATGACAAAGATTAAGTAGCTGGCTTGAGCCATGTGTAAAGAGGAGGCAGTTGAGTCAGGTTCCTGGGCTGCAGAAAGCTTGCTCAGGTTGAATAAGAAAGATTCAAGAATGAGGATGTGGGTTACTGTATCGAACATTGTTTGAAGAAGATGAGAACTGAGAGTTTCCCATCTCGTTTTGCATTGTGGAGGTTACTGGTGATTCTGCCAAGAGACACTTTAGTAGAAGTTTGGAGTCAGAATCTTGCGGGAGTAGATTCGAGGGAGATTAGGAAGAAAGGAACTTGAGATAGAGAATTTAGAAAACACTCATGCAGTCTTATCGAAAGGGAGGCCAGGGGTGGAGACATAGCTCAGTGGTACAACACCCGCCTGCCAAGCATGAGGTTGTGAGTTTGATCCCTGGCACAAAAAAGAAAAAGGCAGGCTAGGAAAATGAGTAGACCTAGATGACCACAGAGGATCAAAGGATTTGTGTGTGCGCGTGTGTGTGTCTGTGTGTGTGTGTGTGTCTGTGTGTGTGTGTGTCTGTGTGTGTGTGTATGTGTGTCTGTGTGTCTGTGTGTCTGTGTGTGTGTGTGTGTATGTGATTAGATAAATACAGAACAGTCTTGTTCTGTTGGAATGATCTAACAGGGGTATTGATGATTACGCAGAAAGGTAGACAATTAGGAAAGCACTTTCGGGCTGGGGATTTAGCTCAGTGGCTTAAGTGCTTGCCTGCTAAGCGCAAGGTTGTGAGTTCGATCCCCAGTACCAAAAAAAAAAAAAAAGGAAAGCACTTTCCATTAATTAATGAGTAGCTTTAGAAGACAAGTTTGGGTGACTTTGTAAGTTAGAGCCACAGTATTATAAGGAAAGGCCAAGGGCATAGAGACAGGGAGTGATACCATGGACAGTCCATATAATATGTATTTTTGAGAGTGTGGTGTTATACCCATGGTTTACTGGAATAAAAGAGTTTGGCTCAGAAAGTTATTGAAGTGTAATATGTAGTAAAGATGAAACTACAAAAGAATAATGAAAATCAATAAAATGTGTGACTAGTTAGTCAAATGAGAATACCCTGAGTACCACTACTTACAATCTTTACCAAAATAAATTTCAAGCATTTAAAGCTTAAATTCTTAAAATTCAATAACTTATTTAAAAACCTAACTGTGAATAGCTAGTAGATTGTGTCAACTTTAGTAAGAAACACCTAAATTGGCTCAGCATAGTTCTGGGCAAGGAAGACCCACCCTAGGGAGGGTTGTCACCAGAATGGTGTAAAAGGGAAATGACAAATAAAGCCTCACTTCTGTTTATTTAGCAGTTTTGCCTTCACCTTGGACGTCAACTCCTGGCTTTTAGCACAGACTCTCCAGGCTCCAGCACCAACACTTCAGCCTCCTGACATGGACTCGCGTGGGGCTCAATAGTGAACTCGAGATCTCTGATTCCCAGTGCACTGACAGATGTTTTGCACTCTTCCACACCCAACTCTGTGGGTGGTCATTGTAAGCCAATCTTGTAAATTCTTACACACTTGCGCATCGTATTAAATCTGTTTCTTAGTAAGCACTGACTGATACAGATTGTGGTGCCAGAGAAATGGGGTCATTGCAGTAACTCTACCTGACCATGTAATTCAGGAGCCTCTGGAACTGGCTCGTGGGAAGAATTTGGAAAGGTTTGGAGATGCTGACTGAAGAAGCAACCCAGGAATGCATTAAGCTGTACTTCATGAGAGATTCTGATAAGAGCTCAGAAGACCAGAGTACTAATAGAGCAATGATGGCAATAAAGATTAGAATCAGGAGGTTTCAGGCTGAAGAAGGCCCGCACTGATTATTGGACTCCAGATGATGATGTTTTATGTATGCCTGGAGAGAAAGTTTGTCTGTATTTGTTTATGTCCAGAGACTTTGCCTGAGACTGAGATTAAGGACAGCAGACTAGTTAGTCTGGCAAAAGAAATTTCAAAGCAGTCAGATGTTGAAGTGGCGGTGTGGCTACTGTCAGCAGCATTTACTTAGATTATGTTGAGAATCAAAAGTCCTTTAAGAATGATTTAAAATTTTGTGGATTTGGCCAGAAAGGAAGTTCCAGTAAAGTTGTGGACTGCAAAGATGGAATGAAGGACAATCTGACTGCTAAGAAGAAACAGGCCAATAGAAAAATGGCCTGAGGACATCACAACTTCCAGCAGGACTCCAGCCTTTAGAACCTCAAAATTGCAAAGGTGACAAACTTTGCTTTGAGAAGAAAGTCTCCAAGCACCATGTTCTGACAGCAGCCTAGGAAATTTTTCCTTGGGATTTGGTTCCTAGTGCTTATCAACGCAGGCATTTGACCCCTACAGCCAAGAGAAGAGGACTGGCCACTGCTCCAGCTAGCAGCAGACTACATTTGGTGCTGGTTTTAGGAGCATGCAGAGTGTAAGAGCTATGGAGTGAGGAAGGCTTTCTCCAGGACTTCAGAAGAAGACCTGGGAGGCCAGGCAGTGTGCTTCTGAGAGGACAGTTTGTGAAGCTATGAGTGCGTAGTTGAAGGTATACTGGAGACTCCAGTAAACTGGATAAGCCAGGAACATTTTAGGAAAGCTGCCACAAGTGAGGAAAAGCAGCCCAAAAGACAAGTTTTGGGGACTGTAACCATATGTAGTACCATAGGGCTGGAACCACTCATCCCCTCTGGAGTTCATAGGCTGTCACAGCTGCCTCAGATGCTGGACATGGAATTACAGGAATTAATGCTAACCCTGATGAATTTTGGACTTGCTTTGGTCCCATTTCATTCTATCCTCCTTTTGGGAGTGGGAGAGTTTACTTTGTACCACTGTATGTTGGACGTATTTAACTTTCTTTTCATTTGCACAAAGGCTCACAGCTAAGAGTTTCCCCTAAATTTCAGAAGGGACTTTGGATTTGGGCTTTTCACAATACTGAAACTCTTAGGACTTGACAATTCTTAAGAGATGAACTTATGCACAAAGTGATACACATGAGTCTTTTGGGATTCAGAGGCAGAAAGTTATGATTCATATCTAGATGTCCCTCCAAAGCCTCATGAGATCATAGGTGGCACTCTTTGGAGGTGACTGCATCTAGAGTGTGTGATACTGGGATTAAGGATATGATTACTGGAACTGATTTGTGGTGTGAAAGTTGCTTGTTACTTGCTCCCACTTCTTTGCTAGCTTCCTGCCTTCTGCTCACTATCAACTGCTTTGCCTCTGTTATCCCCTCTGCCATGACCCTCTTCAATGGAACTTGCCAACTATGAACTGAAACTTACAAACTGTGAGCTACAATGAAGTTTTGCTGCTTTAACTTTGAGTGCTAAGTATTTTGTCTTAGCAATGAGAGAAGTAACTAAAACACAGACTAATAGAGAATTGAATCTCTATCAGATCTCCTGATGTGGAAGACTTTCAGAATTTGGACCATGTAAGTAAGAGAGCAGAGTACAAAATCGTATGCTTATTATGAATATTTTCACTCAGTCTACAATTGTTTAAATATAGAATTTCCAACAATTGGATTTCTAAGCTTAGGTTTCTGCATATTCCTACTTTTCCAATTCACAAATCTATGAAATGTTTGAATTTAAGATTTTCCTTCCACAGAGTTGCTATTCCCCAGCAATTCTCTCTGTTGTGTACAATAGAGGAAAGAAGGGTTATGTAAATTCTCCTAGGGAAGAGGAAAGAGGGGAAGAAAGGAGAAAAAATACACTCCCTGGAAATATCTCACCCATAAAACAGAAATCATTGATCCTATATTTTGGGATCTCTGTATCTCCTGCTACCTCCAACCAGGCCAGACATGTAAGGTCTTACTTGTTTTTGAGAGGTGTAATTGCAGATAAGTTTCTAACTGTACTGTTGTAATAGTATTTACATATTCAAAATAATGAGAAACATTTAATTACTGTTACTCCTTCAAGATTATACAAGTTAACAGTTGTAGTTTTGAATTACATTTTACTCTCCTAATGTATTTATCCCTGCTACGTATCATTATGTGAGTGTTTCATTTGCATTTTGATTGATGTTGGTAATGATAGACCTAGATTTTAATCAAGGTTGAATCTTGGATCTATTGCATTTCAATGTGTATGTCTCAGGTAAAATAGAAATAATACAATATTCCAATAAACTTGAAAAGATAACATGAGACAAAATAATAAAAATATTTTATGATGTGTGAAGGCAACACCATGACACATGAGTTCTTGGTTATTTTTTTTGCAATGAAATATTATCCAAGAAAAACCATATATTCCATTTATATTCTAGTGTGTTAGCTTTTTTTTTTTAAGAGCAAGATTCATTCTGGCGATCTTGTTCCAAAGAAAAATCAGAAAATAGCTGTTTAGAGTAGAATTGAGTTATGTACAATTTTAAAACTTCAAAAACACTTATTATAGAATAATTGCAATTACTGAGAAAGTTGGCCTTGAAAATGATTAGTATCACTTTTATAAGACTCCTATATAAGTGAAATAATATATTTAACTATTATTGACAGATTATCTAAACACTAATAATAAACAATAAACCAATGAAACCTAAACATTTTTATTGGCTAAATTAAAAAAATATATATTCAAAATAACAGTAAATCTTATACATTTGCATTCCTATAAATAATTTAAGGTATCTTTACCTACTACTCAAATTTATAATAGATTGTAGTGCTTAGCATTTAAATTATAATAATGTAAGAGAATTTTCAAAACATTGGGAAGTAAAAAAGTCAGTTAGTACTATCAATATAACATAAATGTCATTTATTATTAAATTCTTTTCCATTATGCATATGATTGCAAACTCAAACACACTGTGATACGTATACTAACATTATAGTAACTATTATAAACACACAATTTTGTGTGTTGTACTTTTACTTAATTATGTCAAAGGTCACTCTCATTTCTATTCCCATTAAATTTTTACTTAGGTGTAGTAAAAAGAATATTTCTTCCCCCTAAAATGGAAAGCTATCAGATAACAACCTTCAGACTTTTCTTATCTAGGAGAGCTATCAAAAGGAATAAAACCACCTAAGGGAAAGTGACATAGTGAATTTGAGAAACACAACACTGGTTTGCTGACCCCCAGTCTGAGCAGACATGATAGGGAGACTGGCAGTTGTGCATTAGGGTATTTCCAGTAGATTCTGCCGTGTCCACAGAGCCTAATAAAAAGCAAACATTTTACCAGAGTTACTTACAGCATTTTAAACAAATGAATCGTGGTCAGTTCCCATGAGAAAGGCTGGGAGGATCTTACAATGTTTGCAAGTGTTTACAAGGTGCTAGTCCTGCATTTTAGTCCTGCATTTTCATGCCTGACACTTTCTAAAGCCAAAATCTTAATGAAACCATTTTTTCCTTTACAGCATGCTTATTATACTACCTTGCTTCCCACAAAACAAAAGAAGTTTTTCCAAGACTTCCATATTTTCTACAATCTTAAACAGTGCTCATTGCCTTTTAAAATATATTTGATTATTCCAAAATGATGAAAGTAAAATAGTATTTCTGATTTAGGTTTCCCATTTGATAGATTACCAAGCAGCAGACTACCAACTCAGGATTAGCAGATGAAGCAATTAATGAGAGGTCATGCCTGGGAGCCAAATGAGAAGAGTAGAAAAGCCATCAGACATGACATAGCTCTGACTCTTGGTGAAGCAAAAAGGGAAGGCAAGTAGTTTGGTTGGATGCATCTCACATAGCAATCCAGTTCCAGAAATTTGGCAAAATTTGTTGGGGAGTCCTTGAGCCAAAGTTGCCTGATGCCTGCACCATAGCTCCCAGAAAACAACTTTTGTGTTTCTGTTGCTACAAGTCATTGATAACAAATGGCCTAGTCAGAGCCTGGTAGAAAAGCACTAGTGGAATTTAAGAACCAGCCACTGAGAATCCTAAAACTGATGCTCCCTGCAATCCAAAGTGTATTTATGTCATTCAAAAAAACAAAATCTAAAGATTGTCACATGGCCTAGTAGAAAGCAAAGTTACTTACAGTTTTATGCCTTATACAAATCTTTAGATGGCTTTATTTTGGAGTGAAAATTCTTGCTGATTTCACCAATTAAAATTTGACATGTTAAGTACTGATGAAGACTACAGCTGTAAACTTAAGGAATATGGTCTAGATCTAGGTCATAGAAATGGGTGACAATGAATTAGTGTCAACATGATTCCAAGAGGAATAAATCAGAGATCAGAACATTGAATGCTGTCCACAGTCACGTGAATTATACATCTGATAGGGAATGGTGAAAAACAAACCTAGACTCTTGAAAAAAAACCAGAATTTAAATTTTTTTCTGAAGATCAAGTAGATTTATTATTACAAGCTCAAGAGAAATTAGGGTAAGAAAATAGAGAAACTCTTCTTATCATGAGCAGATTTAATTCTAAAAAGTTATTTCTCTTTAATGAATCCAAATTAGTAATGTAGAATTGACTTTTACTTTGGCACACAGCTCAAAATCTTGTTAAACAATTGAAAATTGAATCTTTTCAGACCACTGAGGAGAAGCATACCATAAATACAAAGAAATACAGAGTGAGTATGAGTAATTTGGAGAAGAAAGGACATAATTATCTAATAGCATCAAATTTCCATGTAAGAAACCAATCAAATCAAGAATTAATAAAATATGATTTGAGAGTCAAAACCAGTCTGTTACTGTAAATAAAGTTTTAATGTAACAAAGCCACACCAATTTGTTTAAATGCCAGCTACAGCTGCTGTTGCTCTGCAATGGCAGAGTTCAGCATGCATTTCACAAAGTCTAAAATATTTGCCAGATGACCACTTACAGAAAAAGTTACAGAAACATTGTACACTGACACCTAAGTCTCATTCCCTTTTAGAGTGCCAGAGCATCTGGGTTTATTCTGAGGCATCATTAAAATCCAAAACATAAAGTGAACACACACACACACACACACACCTCACTATTTTCATTTGAGAAGAGTGAAGGTTAATCTTAACGGTCAATTTGACTGGATGGATAAATGCCTAGGAAGGTATTAAAGCTCACTTATACACTTCTTATTGTGTCTGTAAGGGTATTTCCAGAGATGATGAATGTGATACTTTCCAATAATTTAGGGTCCTAGCGAAAAGATTCTCTCTCTCTCTCTCTCTCTCTCTCTCTCTCTCTCTCTCTTTCTCTGTCTGTTGCACTTGACTGTCAAGAGGTGAGCTGCTTTTTTCTGTCACAGTCTCCTCTATGTCCTACTGTCACATCACAGACTCAGAAAAAAACAGAGCCAACTGACCGTAGACTGAAACTTCTGAAATCATGACCCAAAATAAATCTCTCCTCCTTTAAATTGTTCTCAGATGTGTTGTCACAGTGTCAGAAAACTGCCTAACAAAGAGAGATATAATTGCTTTCTAATTTTCCTGCTGTGTAAAGTGAACCACCAGAGGATAAGTAATTGTTAAAGATAACTCGGGCAGTCTGGCAAGTTTCAAACCAAGAAGAGCGGCTTCAAAGTCTGTATTCTTGCTCTCTTTTGTATATGGTTAGTAGTTCTCCTTTTTTCACAAAGGAGCAATGAATATCAGGGACATTAATAATGTTGTTCAGCATTACTTGAGTACAAAGTAGTATGCCAAGACTTCAATAAGCAAAGTCAGTGCACCTGACATTAGGATAATAGTATATCCTGGTTAAAAATATATAATACGTAACCACCTCCCTGGCACAAAAACTGCCCATACACAAATTGATAGCATATCATCTGGGACTCAACAAGAAGAAAATAAGCTAAGAAACCAACTGGATCCTAATTCACAGAGCCAGGATCCACTATAATTGTTATGTCAATTTAATTTAACAAACTGCTATAATTGTTAATTCTGGGCCAAGCTGTGCCCTAAGGTCTTTACTGATAGTTAATCCTCATCAACATTTGTGTATGTGAACTACATTTTATATTCTGTGCTTGAACATTGTGATTATAGTCATGTCTACTCGAGTACCAATGAAGAAACTACCAACAACAAATTTATTATGTTTATAAATTCATTTTGTGTGAAAACAGACTTTAGATATACTATAAAATTTTATCCAAGAATCATTTAAAACTAAATAAATAGAACCAGGCATGGTGGTGCATGCCTGTGATCCCAGCACTCGGAAGGCTGAGGTAAGAGGATCACCTTGACTTCGAGGCCACCCTAGGCTACACAGTGAGTCCATTTTAGTGTACTGGTAAACTGAGAGGATCTCTATGCCTTTAGGAAAACCAAATTTCTCATCCTGGTATTAATCCAGGCAGAAAATAAACAGGTGCTTAGAAGTGGTAAATGTCACCAATACCTCCCATTTCTCACAACTCATGTATTTTCTTGTTCTTGATGATCATTGCAAGTCCTGATGGCCACGTAAGGATAATTTATGGGTTACTCCCATGTCACTCTCATAAAAATGTTGGTCATGCCCTTCTTGAGCCTTTTCTTTCAAGACCAGGACATTCAATACAAAGACAGTGAGTTTCTTGCATTGTCTGTTTCTCTATATAAGCAAAGAAGTAATTCCATCCATCTGTCTTCTGATGGGCATGATGTACTGTTTTCTAAATAAACTATTCCATCTATAGTGCAATGAATAAAGTACTTCAATGGAATTGACAATTCTATAGCAATAAAATTGGGATTTGAGGGTAATAAAAGTTTGAACTGACATGCTTTTGTACTCGGCCTTTATTGCTTACTTTTCTACATGATAAGACTGGATTTAAGTTCAAAATATTTCTTACTCTTCTATGAATTACTTACCCCCTAGGACCCTGAAAGCTAAAGGAAAATAGGGGCCTTTGAAACATTTTTTGGATTAATAGGTGGATCTCGACCTACAGAGAAAATTAAAGATATGTACTAACATTAGTAGCTCTACTTCAACATAAATTTAAAATTTACAGTCAAAAGTAACGTAAAAATTCACACAGCATCATACTAAAGGTATAAAACATATGTAATTGTTTTGTATTATTATTTTTAAATGTATATAATTGTAAGTGAACCAAAATAAACTAAATGAATGAAATGTCCAATGTGAAAAGAACTATTGAGATATTCTAATTCTTTCCACTAAGAAAAACAAAAAACCCAGAAAGGAGATCTTAGACACACTATGAATTTATTTAAATATGAAGTCAATGATCTTTCTCACCTTCATTCTATTTATTTAAATATAATGAAATATATAAAAATTGTATATATATATATATATATATATATATATATATATACCAGATGTCATTAATTTTAATTCATGCCACCATATAAGGTATTACTTAACAACTCTGAACAAATGCATTTGATAAACCTGTTAAACTCATTTAAATCTTTGCTTCTATACTTCAAAAGTTAATTAAAATTGTAAAAAATATTTGCTGCATTTCAAACAAAATTAAAAGATGCATATAAATGAATTCTTGGCTGCTGAATGGTAAATGTAAAGTTTTCCAATAGTTTCAAACATATTTATCAATTTTAATTCTATAAGCTTTATTTATGTATTTATTAGTATCTTCATTTGTTGATTATGAATATTATGATATGTTCTTAATTTTAATGTCTGATTTTTATACATGTGTCCAATATTTTCACTGTAATATTTTGGCATAATTTTCAATAGATTCTGGGATTTTGGGTTATGCCTGTGGGTAAAAAATTCAATAATATTGAAAGGAAGATTTTTTTTGAATTTAAATAAAGAGAAATTTGCATTTTGCATTAAACCACAGCACTACTTTGAGCTTGTTCTGAATTCATCTTATTCCCCAAGATAATTTTTTTTGGTATCAGGGATGAAACTCATGACCTTGCACTTGCCAGGCAGGTGCTTACCCCACCAAGCTAAATCCCCAACCCGAAGATAATTTTTTTTCAAAAATTATATTTTAAGATACCAAAGGATTTGTTTATGATGAAATAAGCATTTAGCAAACAAAGTAGCATATCTAAGGTTTTTTTTAAGAACACATTATTTTAGGGTAAATAACATATTGTAAACTCATGCTATCTTTAAAAATGAATAATATGCATCATTTTAAAGTATTATCTAGCAATCTGACATTGGCCATATTTTTTTGGTAGTAAAAACTTTAGAATTTAAGTAAATGGTCTCCACATTTTAAGATCACTTAATATGAAAAGAAAGTATTATATAAAAGCAAATGAATGGAAATATTTCCTGAATTCACCAGAATGATCACTTATTTTTAAATCATGGTTTTTTCCAAGTATGCAGTTAAATAAAAAAAGTTTTTATATCTAAATAATTAAATATTTCTTGTTATTTGTTTGGAAGCATGTGGAGAAATTTTCATTTTGTAATCTAAGAATAAAAACAAATATTCAAAAGTAGCACATAAAACAATTCAAAATACAAGAGTCTCACCCTGCATTTCCATTATAAAATCTCCTGAAATTGCTTTTGACTAGATATGTGTTCCAGTGGAAAAAAAAAATTGCACTCTTCTCTACAAAAGAATTATATTCTAACTTGAATAATCCACATTTTTTATGACAGTCACTGGTCTGTCTCAAAGTTTAATTGAAACCAAATGAAGGCTAGTAAAACTAATCAAAACCAAACAACCACTTGGAATACACAAAGGACTTAGAGCTAGCAGGTTCCACCTCGAGTTACAGTTCTCAAAGATTTGGTTAAAGCACTTCTAAACTAAATTTAAAATGATGCCATGCCTTGAGAACTAGACATAATATATTCTCTCAGGAGTTCTGTGAATAGTTGAATGCAAGTGCAGTCTTACTACCTTAAAGTTACACAATAATCATGAAGAAAGGAAGACAATTTTGAATCAATTCATAGAGAGTGTACGTTAGTAAAGTAGCCTTTCCAATATTAAAACTTATATGCTACATTAAAGTTACTCATTAAATGGAAATTTGGGTAAATTCTCAAAATGTCAATGCATTATTTGCAAAAATCATCCCATAAAAGCTGAAATCTCAAAAGTAATGAATGAGAGGGATAGAAATATGGAAAAACTTAAAAGAAAAAGCAACCATTGCTACCACTCAGGTGACTAGGGAGCACAGAAGCTGAGTCACCCTGTGACTCGCAGTTTCACAACCCAGATTTCCTTAATACACAAAGAGCATAATCATTCTAACTCTTTACACCCACTTTGCCCATAGGTAGTGAGGTGTAGAGTGATATAACATTGGTACCATGAAAACATAAAGTGGGTATCAGCAGACCTTACAGAGAAAAGCAACAGAAATCCACCATAAGAACAGAATACTAAAAGCTGTTACAGAGAAAAGACAGATCACCTATAAAGGAAAACCTATCAGAATCACAGCAGACTT